>JAYJMH010063592.1:0-11926 GCA_036873815.1 Phacellophora camtschatica | reverse complement strand
AGAACATTTAGCTTTGATTTCAGCCAGGATTTGTTCTTATTTTTGGGCAGATTTTTTAAAACTCACAAACCCCCTACCCTTCTCAAAAATATCATTACCATAAATCCTTGAATAAGCCCCTGGGGGCTTTTTTCGCAAAAATAATTTTTGGGTGGGGCGGTTACTCGAGAGGGGGGGCTTATTCGAGGATTTACGGTATAGTGCGTTTCAGATCAAGAGCTCGAAAAAATAAATCCAAATCTCAGCGTTGCATTTCTTCCTTTCGAAAACAGGAAATAATCAACAGGCCTGGCGGTTTCATTTTTGGTGATATGTCACTTGAGAATTTGGGTGTGTGTTAAGTGTGAGGTGGTTAATTACTTAATCCAGATTACGTTATTAACCTATATTAATCTTTACAGAAATGACTGAGGAAAATATTTTTAAAATAAAACTTTGCTCTCCAAGGACGAAATATCAAGTTTCGCGCACGCGATTGGTCGATCTCGTGAGGCCACAGGGGTGCGTGCCTGCACGCCCGTGTGATGCCGCGCGCGACACACTGAAAGCCCTGAAGTATAGATCAATGCTTTTAAATGATTTGATTTTTCAAAGCTTCACTCCTAAAAATTCCCAAACACCAGTGTTTACTCACTTTGTGCATAAAGTTTTGCAGCATCCTTTGTCAAGTAAATAATTTTTGATCCAGAGCAGAGTTCTCCCACATCTTGATCCTGCCAAATTTCCTTTTCCATGTCAATTTTTTTGTCAAGAATTGTCTTTGCTTTTGCAAGGTTAATGGCTGCTGATTGAACTTCTGTAGGATTAATCTTTGAGAAAAGAAATAAAATTGAAGATAAAAGATGTCAGTCTAAGCTGTTGTATAGTTTTATGAGTATTATTATATTTTTATGAATGATGTACTGTAATGTTCTTGGAGTTGTATAAGTGCTAGATAAGATTTTACCTCCTTTAATACCATTGTGAAAATCATATTTGCTGCTACTTTGGCCTCAAGACTTTAGACCAAAAGGTATCCACTACTGTTTGTTATAATTTGGCTTCAGGAGTTGGCCTCAGCTCCAACATGACTTAGTATTGTTAAATATTGTGAGTATAAGCTTTTTCATAAGGATCAAAGCAGAAAAAGTCTCTTAAATTATGATAAAAAACTTGAGCTGGCTACCCTTGCATAGAAGGATTTAATAAATAGTACAAAACAACAGTTCTTAGCTTGTGAACAGGCTCTTCATAAACAAAAACAAACCAAAAAAAAAATAGAAAGAAAACAAGGAAAAACGAAAAAGTATTATTTTTTACTATTATTTTCTGTTATTATTACACATTGGTCTTACTTCAACTGATGCGAATATAGATTGTTGCCACCCAAATTCTTCTGGTGAAAAGGTAGTCACAAAACACATAACATGAAAAGGTGGCTCAGAAAGGTCTATTTCTCCAAGGGCTATGCTCTTCCAGATCTGCAAGCCCTGTTAAAAAATTAATAAGAAAAAACCCTTGTATTTATTCTCAAATATGATCACTTTTGAAAAGCAATCAGCCTGCTCATTTTTTTTACATATAAACATGACTAAATAAAGTAAATATTATTTTGAAAAACTATATGACAGATTGAATAAGAACATACACCACAGAATGTTTGAATTCTTGGTTAGTTTTACACAGGGTATTTTTTAGGCTTCTGCCTTTCAGCCCCTTATTGGCTTTATCATAAATATTAAAGTTAGTCCATAATATAAATGCACCCCAACTAAAGCAAATTATTGTAAAAAATTTTCTGCTCCTTTCAGTCTTACAGTTGGTCCTTTGACAAATGACATTTTTAGTTTGTATGTTATTGGCGTGGCCATATTATTATTGAAGAAGTGGAACAGGCAAGTCTTTTTCAAAACACCAAATTCACACAAAAAAGAATGGAGATTTCTGGATTTGTTTCTTTTCCAACCCCCAGGTTTTTATATTATATGATACATTTCCAAATTTTGTCTTCCATATACTATAGGCAATAGCTGGGTGTGGATATTTACTTGATAACTACCCTGAACGTGATGGCATAAACTGAACATGACATCACACAAGACTTTTTGCTGACCTTTTCAAACAACAAACACCATTTATTGTATGAACTTGAACCATCATGCACTTTATTCTCAAAGCATGACACCTTCAAACTTGTATTCAATCCAATATGCACTTCTGCTACATCAGAATCTACAGAAGAAAAGGGTGGTTCATTTGTTATGCCCCACTTCATTTTAACTTCCAGAGTGATGTCTTGTAATGATGTCGATGTTGTCCTTTCGTGATGGAGGACAAGTGCCACAACCAAAGCAAATAAAAAAACTTTACGATTAGAACCACGCATCATAATAAGCTCGATTATAAAACTTTGCATCATCATTGCACACATGTAACTGGTTGAGTTGCCCGCATCCAAGTGCACCAGAAAGCACTTAAAAAGCTGGGTTTCTGAGCAAATTGTTATACTTCGTTTTGTTGGAGATCATCTGGACTTTTTATTTATGCCCTTCCTGCTTCCCTGTGGCAAGCTTAAAGTGCATGCCTCAAGCAAAGACCATTTTAGCATTTTAAATGTGTGGAGAAAATCCATTCATTCAAATATAATTTTTACAATGCTTTGCTTGCTGTTTTCTATCGCCATGAAGAAATGATTTCACACATTGCAACGCAGCCAAGTCAGCCAAGAAGGATGTTTTGATGAAGAACAAAACCATAATGCTTTAGGCTATCTTTAAAACCCAGATTATGAAATCCGGAATATGGAACATGGAATTTAAAATGTAGAATATGAAGTATGGAATGCAGATTGAAGTGTTGGGACTATAACATGAAAGAGGTTATTCTTGTAACCATAAAATTGTAAGGAAATAATAAGGAAAAGTCTTTGTAACATATTTATTTTTATACTGTTATACTGTCATACTGTTTACGAAATTCAAACTAGTGGGTAGCGTTTTGAACTCAAAGGAAGAAGAAAACATGAAATTAAAGGCACATTGTCGCGGAGCTGATTGGATTGATGAATGAATTTCAACAAAACAAAAACAACGAGTTTTCAATTTGCTTTGTAAAAGTTACTTTATCCGAAAAATAGGCATATAACACCAGCAATCTAATTTTATCCAAAGAAACGTTTGATTCATCCAAAATTGCGAAGATGGCTTTTTCACCCTCTTGCTCGCAGCTCGATTTGATACTTTTTAAAGTGTTAAGGTTATCCGCTAACATTTTTCCGTTGTTTTTTGTCATATTTGAGGTACGAGAAAGCAAGAAGCCAATTTTCAAAGGAATTTCTAAAAGCCTTTTTCGGCTCCAGTTTTAGAATCCTCGTTTTTAGCAAAAAGCATTGCAAAAAACTGTAATTCATTTTCCGTCCATTAGGAATATCACCCTTTTTGTGCGATTTATCATTATCCAATTTTGAACACACATCCAACTTTGAAAAGCTTTGTTTTGGGCCGAAAAGTATTGCTATAACCTGACTGTTTTACCAAAAGAACTTACAAAAAAAGATATAAAATTACTAGTTTAGTTAAAAAACATCGAACTTTGGAAATCTTCGGTTTTGGCCGAAAAGTAACGCTATAATCTAATCACTTTAGCCAAGGAACTTCCAATTTCCAAAGGCAAATTTTTAACCTAAAAGTAATGATATAATCTTACCATTTTTGTCAAAACACATCCAATTTTGAAAAGCTTTCGTTTTGGCCGAAAAGTAATGCTATAAAATGACCATTTTATCCAAAGAGCTTGCAATTTCGAAAGACATTGTTTTTAGCCTAAGAGTAAGGATATAACATTACCTTTTTAGTCAAAGCGCATCCAACTTTAAAGAGCTTTTTTTTGGCCGAACAGTAAGGCAATAACCTGACCGTTATAACCTAAAAATTTCCAATTTCGAAAGGCATTAGTTTTAGCCTAAAGGTAAGGTTATAACCTTATCAATTTAGTTAAAACACATGCTGCTTTGAAAAGTAAGTAATGCTATAACTTTACGATTTTAGCCAAAGATTTTCTCATTTTGAAAGGCATTTTTTGTGCCTACAAGTAAGGATAGAAACTTACCAATTTAGATAAAACATATTCTATTTTTAGAAGCTTTGGTTTTGGTTTAAAAATGAGGCAATGACCTGACCATTTTACCAAAAGAACTTTCAATCTCGAAAGGCATTGTTTTTAGCATAAAAGTAAGGATATATATCCAAACCAATTTAGTTAAAACACACCCAGCTTTGAGAAGCTTTGTTTTTGGCCAAAAAGTAAGGCTATAACCCGACCACTTTAGCCAAAGAACTTCCAATTTTGAAAGGCATATTTTTTAGCCTAAATGTAAGGATGTAATCATATTATTTAAGTGAAAACTCATCCATCTTTGAAAAGCTTTGATTTTTGCCGAAAAGTAAGGAAATAACTTGACCACTTTAGGCAAAGAACTTCAAATTTCAAAAAGACTCATTTTCAGCCTAAATTGTAAAGCTTTAACTTTACCAACTTCCAGTTTTGAAAACCATCGATTTTGCACAAAAGTAAGGCTATAACCTGACCATTTTAGTCAAAGATCAAAAGAAAAAGGAAGGAACTTCCAATTTCGAAAAGCATCGTATTTAGCCTAAAGTAAGTATATACACTTTACAATTTAGCTAAAACACATCCAATTTTGAAAAACCTTACCATTTTTGCCAAAAATTTGTTATTTTGGATTGTTGTTTTCAGCCAAAAAGCACGGCTATAACCTTACCATTTTAGCAAGGAAAATTTCCAATTTCGAAAAGCCTTGCTTTCAACCGAAAGAAAGGCTATAACGCTCAAAATTTAGCCCTAAAACATTCAATTTCCAGAAGCCACTTTTTCATCCAAAACGCAAGGCTATAACTTATTTTAGCCAAAAATCTTCCACTTTCGAAAAGCCTCGTTTTCAGTCTAACTGTAATCTTATAAATTTAGCTAGAAGTTCCAATTTTGATTAGCCTCATTTTCCGTAAAAAAGTAAGCCTTGCAATTGTAACCAGGAAATCTTCCAAATTTAACAAGCATCACTTTCTACCTAAAGTAATACCTTTTTAACAAAAGAATTTCCAATGTCGATTAGCCAAGTTTTCAGCACAAAGTAAGGCTATTAACTAAGCATTTTAGCCAAAAAATACAATTTCAAAATGCCTTGTTTTCATCGTACCTATATAGATATGTAGCTAAAAAGCAAATGGGTCAAAACTTTTCATTTTCGTGCAATGTGAAATAAAAAAGCTGATAATAACGTAGACAACAAACCAATTTATTACTTTTGCAATAGAGAACTATTGAGCAAAAAATACATGCAAAACATGTCTGGTAAAATGAAGAATTAATGAAAACACAACTTTTGCGCATGGCAAACACGGCGCCAAGAGTATAATAAATAAGTAGAATAAAAGGTACAATTTGGGTACTGATATGACCATAACTGAGGAAATATAGGTGAGGAGATATAACTAAGGGGATGAAGCCAATTTCAAGTGAATAATATTTGCCATTAATTTTTTGAGAACGGAACAAACCTATCTCCGCATGCCATTGACAAATGCCAACTGCCATTATAACCATTTAGTCCCCTCAACAGCATTATTAAATTTTTAATATTCCTCTCGCAAACATGTGAACAAACCGTAATTTTTATAACACAATACAAATGAATAACATAAATGGTATATACTGAAAAATAGCACAATTGGAATTTCACAAATATGTACAAAATTATAAGAGAGATATTTTACACCCATGTGTCGGCAACGTTATTTTTTCAAAAGCTGAATGGACCTGGAGTCTAGCTTATAATCGAGAGATATAATGTATTTTTGATCATTCAAAGAAACAACGAGGCCAGTTAAAAGAAAATGACGCACTTTTGACAATGGATTTATGGATAAATGAATCCATTGTCATAAACAAAATCAGTTAGCTAAATAAAAGAACCTATTAGAAAAAATAACTCAAATTTACACTAAAACGCTATTGCCGTAAGAAATAAGTCGAACCCATTCACCATTTAATAATCAATTCTGCCATTCCCCTGCCAGTTTTATCAAGTCTTTCTCCGTTTCAAAGTATCGAAATTCGTTCGAGAGTCTGAGCACGAGGCGGCAGTTCACGTCTGCGAACCTTACGAGGATTGGGTGAAAACGCTTTCCTTCTTTTATCATCAACTTTTGTACTCCGTGTGCGCAGTTGATAGTCGTATCTGGTAAGCTTATACCAATTTCCCAAGGGCCTCCTTGACCTTTGTAAGTCAATTTTCTCCTGATTCTCCGTTGCCAGTTTCTTTCATTTTAATCCCGTTTATTGTAAGACACAACCTACGTCGGTATTGCGCTGTTTCAGCAATTCTCCTTTCCTGCTCAGTTATTTTATTCCTTTGTGGTGATGATCTCCCCCAAGCACGTATGCCTTCTTTCGTCGCTAGTTATTATTTTAGATTGAGTTTCTTATCATCTTATCAAGAGTTTAAACAAATGAATCTTTCGACATATTTTGAACTTCCTCCATGTCTTTTACTTCGTCATGTTCTGAATCATTCTTTTTCTGGGACTTTGTTTCTCGAGACATTTACAAGTTTCTTGTACAAAAGGAGCTCAAACTTAAATCCTAACTCTTTCTAATTTCGAAGATTCGCAGAGATCTCAATGAACGAGCAAGCAAAAATTTATACATCCCACACTTACAAGAGAGATTGAGAGGCTGATTGAGAGGCTGATGCAAGTTGAACGTATATCAATGTGAAATGAAAATCTCTTTTAATAAAAACTGTCTGAATTTGATTTTTGTAAATGGTTGAAATTCAAAAATATGAACACTGTTTAAGCGTTGGATAAAAATAGCCCTGGAGTTTTCAATGAATTTTTATTTGCAAATTTTTCAGATCGCTTTTTGTTGGTATGAATCGAGTGCAAAACGCTTTTAATAACTTTAAGCAGATTTTATGTACAGCTCACACTATATTTTTTTGATTTTTGAATTTATTGATTTATGAAAAGCAAGCTATCGGCAATGAGTACTTTTACAAAAAATATTTAAAGGTTTTCCGTCGTGTTATAGATTTTGTTTCAAAAAATTCTCATATACGCTGGAGGTTTGGACTGAAGAATGAAAACACCAACAATTCTATATAATTTGAGGTGTGTTCACAGTTGGTAGATTTTCATTCGTTTAATCGATCATTGATGCTCTAGCTTCAAGTGGCATTTCAGATTTTAGCCGAGTTAAAAACCACTTACCTGCCTTCCCTTCCCCTTATTTTGAAATTTGATGGTAGAGTTTGACTCCTTGCTTGTCATCTGGTACTAAATCCATGTTGTCATCCATATATCCATATCCATACTCTAACACAGTTTCTGACGCCATTGCAAATTCTGATTCATACATCTGAGCAGGCTTCTGTGTCACAAATTGTTCTTGGAAAGGGGACGGGAGAGGGACTCACATCAAACATTATTAAACTCATATTTGAATAGTTCTTTATATTGATTGCATTCTCTCTAAATGAATCAATGCTATGCTTGATCAGCTTTTAGAATCTAAATTCCAGCAATGTCACAAACTAGAGAAATTAGATGATTTCTGAATTGTATAAAAATTTCAAATAGTTAACATTAACATTTTAGGCATTGATACATCGTGTTATTTAAAGATATCTTCATGAGCTGCTGAAGGATCAAACATGATTCTTGTCCTGATAGTTACTTTGTCAGCTTTTGAAATAGCAAAATGAGGAATGAAGCCCTCGCTATTCGGTTGCTGTCAAGTGTCAGGCACCTTGCGGATGTATTCCTTTATGATGTATTGATCGATGACATAATTGTATGCCTTTGTAATGTTTAGATTCCGCAGCAAACGCTTTTCTGTGTTCTCCAGCCTTTTCACTGCTATATATCGATTGTTAACCATCTTCGAATCCTTGGACAAAATGCTGTAATTAGATGAACCATGTCCAAAAAAATATTATCAACGTCATAATGATCTCTTGAATCTCTGACTGTCTGAATGTCTGCAGCGTTGTCATGTTGATATTTGGGCACAACAGGTCATCGAAATCCAGCACTGGAGAATCTACATATCTTCATCCTAACATCTTTTCATCCTAATGCAATTAAGCCTTCACAACAGCGTAAGTTTGGGAGAAAGGTACACCGTATCAGTGCAAGGATAGGATTGTAGATGATTTTTGAATTTTGTAACATATCGGCGTACAAACTAACAGCGGGACATCATGAAATACTTTACAGAGCATCAAGAGCATGGATGTGAGTCGGATAGGATAAGTACTTCTTTATCCAAGGGTTTGGTCAAACGTTTAATCCGAACTGATTCTATCGGATCCAAAAATGCTAAAATTTAAGTCAAATCTGATCCGATCCTTATTATTAAAAATCCATGTCAAGACAAGCAAGATAATTTGGTAACTTTGATCTTTTGTTTCATTCGAACTTGGTGCTAGAACAATAAAGTGCTCGAAAGAGACCCAAATTTATGTGCGAAACGCATGGGGCAATTTTTATTCCTCCTGTCGAGCAAGCAGTTATCTTCAGACACAGGGTTAAAGCAGTCGTTGTTGACGAGGCCCGTTGCATTTCGTATTGGTGAGTTGTGTTTACATCCAATTTTGGAAAACGTTTGTGTTTACATCCTGCAATTTGGTCATATAGCTTCTCATGTTTAAGTTCATTCATTTTTATATTCATGCATGCTTTTCTTGTGTCTTCCAATTGCAGAAAACATTTATGTTTGAATGTAAATATTACTACTTTCTAATTCTTTTTCTTTCGTGTCTTATAAATATTTTCTCTTATGGTCTGCTTTCCCGTTTTAAAATTGCCGTATTTACTTCTGAGGTCTGCTAGTTGTTTGCAGTTTGCAGTAAATATCTTCTGGACAGTTTTGATTTGAAAAAAGTTTTCAATTAGATCCTTTGCAATGACATAAATAAATTTCAATTTTTCTTTATCAGTCTCTTCTTCTACTCTGTTGTTCAATCATCTTTTCATTTAAAATATACTAGTTTCATGGTATCCAACACAATTCATATGTTTACCTCATCCTCTCATTGTGATTTCTGCAAATTATCTGAGGTAATGTCTGGAGGAGATGGTTGAAAAACCTTTTGATTACTGTCAACATAATATACATCTTGATTTGGAAGCACTTCTGCCGTTAACCAAATTATGTTTTCCATTTGTAATGCATTTATAGCTGTAACATTTGTTTCGATCTGCTCTGAGACATGGAAAAACATTTTGAATTGAAATTTTAATATAATTGTAGACATTGAAAGGCATTCTTTACAGTATGTCTGCATCTACAATAAATTTTCTTTGTAAATACCTGATTTCTAAATTGAAATCAGATAGTTCATTCAAACTCATATCAGTCGAGTTGCATTTAAATTAGGACTTGTAAAAATGCATATGAATGGTTGTGAAAATCTAAAAAAGGGTTCTGTGACCTTCTCGCTTTGATAGTTTAGTAAAAGATAAAACCTGTTTCACGAGTAGTCATAGCTTTTCCATAAACTTGAGTCTCACAAATCGCACACCGAATTTTCAAAAGACGTCTGCTCTGGACACCGGAGTAAGCTACAAGAGATTGTATAAAGAAGTTGCGAAAAGTTCTCTCATGTGAATTTCTTGTCTGACGTTAAAAATACTTACTTAAATGCAATTTAGATGCTCCAAATTTTGCATATGAAGATTTGGCAAGCAAATTTCCAAAATAATAGATAATCACGCTCCCTTATGGACTGTTTTCAGATAAAATGAAACTGGCAACGATGACTCGATTAGATAGGACTGAATTCGTACTACGGAGAAAACGTTTATCCCGCCAGCGTGCGGATCGAAGAATAGAGAAGAAACTTTGATCACAAAAATGTAGTGGAGACAGTGTTGATGGACCTTTCATTTGACTGTATTCCACATTTTCTTTTCATTGCAAAATTACTGGCTTATGGTTTTTATAAGGACGCTATAGTTTGAAGCTACTCTAATCTATAATCAGTGCACATACTTGTGGTCGTACCGCAAGGATATATAGTTGATCCCATCCTGTTTAATTGGCATATAAATAACCTTTTGATAATACTCTAGCAGCATTGCCAAATTCATTCTCAGATCTTGTAAGTATTTTAGAACAAGAATCAAACGTAGTTATACATTGGCTTTGAGGAAAACAAATGATTGCAATTCCAGATAAATAATACACCATGCTAGTAACCAATGGCAGAGACGACACAACGGGGAAAATTTAATCATTCAAAGCAAGCAAATCACATCTGAAAATTAAGTTAGACTTCTTGGAGTAAATATTGATCATAGACTAACGTTCTATAACCACATTTCCTATCAATGCACAGCTAAACGCCATGAAGAGACTTACAAGTTATATTTGGTTTTAAACTAAAAAAGATTTTAGTCTAAAGTTCCGGTTTCAGTTACTGCCCCTTTGTCCGGCACTGTTGTTTGAGCAGATTCAAGAGCGGGCATTGTATAGAAATTTATAAAACTGTCTCAAAATTAAATTCTCCTTTTATGCAGGATATTTTTTCATTGAAGCAAACTACAATGTCAGGAAGAAACCCGGATGACTTGATTTCACCAAAGACCCAATCAAGTTACTTTTCGGTCAAAAAGTCTCCTATCTTTATGACCAAAAATTTGGAACGCTCTACCAAAAGAGATCAAACTGGCCGAAACTATTCAAGCTGTTAAGATACTGATAAAACAATGAGATGAGCCGCTATGTAGTTGTAGCATTTGTAGTCACACATAATAATAACTGTAAAAATGTAATAGAATCAGAAACGTATTAGATTGATTATAATAAATATTCGATTTAGATTAAAGTTTTATTTAATATTGAATGAAGCAAGGCGATAAAACAAAATAAAAAACAAAAGGCTTGTCATGACAAGATATAGACTGTCATACAACACACAACAAGTTCTGATAAGGATGATCGATGAATGAAGTTAAAAAAATTGAAATTGACACTGTATTTGGGCAGTCTTGATGGACCTTCGAAAAGAATTTGACTCTATTACACATGATCTTCTAATTGCATAAATGCTCTAGTTTAAATCCACCCTTATCTAAAATGAAAACAACAATAAGTTTTAACAACATATTTCAGTTCGTTATATAGATAGTGCCTGAAATGACTACCCACTGTCCAATTTAGAGCCAGAAAGTTTCTAGTTTCCCCAGTGAAGTTTATAATTCTTCCTCTGCTGTTGTCAAGGCTTGAGATCCGTACGAAACTACTCTTAATTTATAGTTTTGCTTTTGGTATACAGCAACACCTATTCATAACTCTGAAATGTCTGTTTGCAAAAAGGAAAGAGCTATTAAACTGATCAGATGCTTTATTAGATCTTGCAGAATATTAATTTTGTTCATTTGATGCTGGTACTGGGAAACAGTTGAACGTTTTGAAGAAGACCATATCTTGATCAGGTCGTAGAGAGGTGAAACTTTCTGGGCATAATTCATGATTTTGTCTCTTTTACCTTCAAACTATGGAAATGTCCTCCCACGTTTTTCAGAGTTCAACTTACGTTTCGGCAGGCCTCAACTCCAGCGCTGCGCCTGCTTGAGGGTGGCGGGGTTAGGGGTTTTACGAAGGTAGGATTTTGCAAATATTTTGGTTGTATTTTTGGATTTTGTTGGCATTTTGAGCGAATTGTCGGATGTTGGCTTTTTCGGCGGAATTGGATTTTAAGAGGAATAATGGTGATACTATACTACGGATATTCAAAAGGAAATATGTACTACAACATCACACACCATCTATTTAATATGTTTTTTGTTTATTTTATTTTTCGTATTTGAAAATATCCTGTATGAGAAGATGTTGCAATCTCGTAGAGTAAAGGTAATTTGCT
>JAYJMH010063581.1:0-11928 GCA_036873815.1 Phacellophora camtschatica | reverse complement strand
GTAAAACGTTTATGATTCTTCTTGCATCATTGATCAATCCAAACTCTATTTACTTTCTAAAAGTTAAATTATTCTATGGTGACTAAAGATGCCATAAATAGCTTCATCCATTTAGCAGTAGTTCAAAGTGCCACGAATGAATGTCGTTAGATAAAAATGAGATGAAGTTCCGATTTCTACTATTTCTTCTCGCATCACTGCTCACCAAATCCTAATTCTATTTACTTTTTTACTGACGTCTCGAAACTGAAGATGCCATAAATTGGGTTATTCAATCAAGCATAACTTTAAAAATGCTAAATGTCTAGGTGGCCTTATTTCTCGTACATTTACTTTTGTGTCCTGTCCTCCAATGTTATACTTTCGTGTCCTGACAATACAATGCCCCAAAACGCAAGAATGCACCAAAAAACGTGTTCGTACTTATGAAAATTTTCTATAAAATTACATGACTAACTTAAGAGGAAACTTTTCGTGAAGAGTTGTTCCGAATGCAAGGTGCTCCAAAAAAAATTCGGTAACATGATACCTGTCTACGACATATAACGATGTATTAATTGCGTGATATTTTAACTGTATGACAAAGAGACAATGAATAATTTATTCAAACGCTTCTAAATGAGCTAAAATGATAGTTGACTTCCAATTTTTCGCAATAATATGCGATAAAACATTGCGCTTGTGTTTATCTCGCAAATAAAGTCCAACCACCAAAACGCGTAACATATATGGTTCTATCCCGCCTTGCTCTTCTGTTTGAAGAAACAGCCACTTTTAAAAGATTTAGAGCCAATTTAACCCTTTAATCCAGTTCATAAAATAAACACAAAATGCCTGTTTATATAAAACAAAGCACAGCCAAACCCCGCTATCTCAAACTCTCAAGGGAAGCGAAAATTTGTTTTTGAAAACAGGTTTTCGAGATAACCGAAGCAAAATAAACAGCTCTCAGGGGATGTACAGTGCAAGAGATATTAAACTGTGTGCACAAACATACCTTGCAATTTTGTAAGGATAATCTGCCTCCGCAGTGTTTGGGTTGATGCTCAGAAGCAGCTTTTCAATAGGCGTGACAAATACAGATGAATTTGTCTCTCGAAGTATAGTTGTGAATATTCCTTGTTTTTCCAAAGCACATTCCAGTAATTTTAAACAGTATAACACGGATTTCTCTTCATCAGATTGCTTGGCTGAAAGATAATAGTTATATTCTGTTCACATTCAATTCAAAATTTCTTTATAGTGCATATAAAATACCAAACGAATCCTACATGCCCCAGAAAAAACAAAAAACTTATTAGACTGCGTCTATACGACCCAGCAATAGACACCTTATACATCTTTTCATGCGCCCTACGCCCCCTAAATGTTTCGCGCACCTACCGAATTTAACCCTTCAATTTTTACGCGCTTCGCCACTGCATCCTTTTTGGCAAAAGGCAATTTATAATTGCAAAATTTTTCATTCTTTCATTTCACATAAAACAACAAAAAGCTGTAAAAAATTATATACATGCTTGTTTTTCTTCTATAACCAAAAGAGATGCAAACTCTCCCTCCTTGCTATAAAAGAATTATTTTTTTTTACTTCCTGCAGATAAAGATGTTTATCTATTTCTGCGGAGGAGTATCTGCGGGGGAAAAGTGCGAGAAGTTTGCGGAGGTTGCACTTTGGCACGGCGGAGGAGTATTTTAATAATGGTGGGAGGTTTGAGAAGCTTCATTCTGAAATTCTGGCATGCTACTCTTCGTTTGTTAGAGTGCTTTGGGTGCCTTAAGGCGTAGGTTGACAGGGTAACCCGCTCTGCTTCGCGGCTTTTTTAACGAGCCACTGGAGATATTAAAAATCTCTACCGCAAACTTTAAGAAAAGTCCCCTACTCTAAAAAAAGTAGAAAAACCCACGAAAATGGCAGAGACTGCATCTGCCTTAAGGCGTAGGTTGACAGGGTAACCCGCTCTGCTTCGCGCCTTTTTAATGAACCACTGGAGATATTAAAAATCTCTACCGCAAATTTAAGAAAAAGTCCCCTTCTCTACAAATAAGTAGAAAAACCCACGAAATTGGACTGCATCACCCACTTACAAAAGTTAGCGGTTTAGACTATCCTTATGCAGCTTGGATTGTTTGCTTTTTATCAAAAATGTTGACGTTCCCATGTTATGTTGTCCTCCCCAGCAATCTGATTGGCAGAAGCATCTCACGACAAATTCACTGATTGGATAAAAACAATTTCCCAAAACGCAAGAATGCACCAAAAAACTTTTTCGTACCTATCAAAGTTTTCTATACCTATCAAAATGTAGAAGGAATATAAAAATGGCTTTATTACAAAAAAATAGTTGAAAATTGATTCTTAAACAATCACAAAATCAATTTACCTCCTAGTGATTCGTCAATCTCCTTTCCAAGAACATCTATTATCAACATTATCTAATTGAAAAAAAGTTGATCATTCAATCATTTGTGAAATCACCACTGCAATGACAAAGATCACAAAATCCAAAACAAATCAAGCAAAAAACATGAAGATAACTTTTTAATTATTTTCTAATTCCTATAAACAAAAATAAAAATATCAGGGCTGCAAACGCTCAGTCTAGTGATGGTAAGTAGGAGGTTTTTTCGTATTTTCTTTCTTTAAAAATTTCCTGGAGGCACATTTTTTCAAGTTATTAAAATTTTCTAAATTCGAGTCAAAACAGTAAGTAAAAGTAAGTAGGCCAACCGCTTGGTCCACGACAACCCAAAGATTCCTTTTTCATCTGCTGCTGCTACTCATGGTGGGTAGGAGACGCCACTAATTTCCCTGGTTTGATAACCTCTTACCCCCAGCTGAGTTGGTACTTATTTACCAACCTCAAAAGGATAGACAGCTGAGTTGGCTGTGGGTTTTGTAGTTAGAAATTCCGACAACTGGTCCCGACCCAAACACGCACTCTCGAAGAGATTTTGGCTTCGCAGCACAGCTCCTTGACCATATGGCTACTCAATTCAAAACAGTACATCAAGCAAGAACATCAAATAACAACTACAGTAGATTCCCGCTGTTAAGGAACTGGATATTTGGCTTTAGCCTCATTGTTTATCAAATCATTTTATTGTTATTCTATTGTTCTCTTAAAGATTCTGAGTTCTTTTTCTTAATTTGCAGTTTCCTGACAGCGAGGATCTGCAGTATCTTGAAAGATAAACCTATAAACGTTTGGTTTAAAGGTTTGTATCTATTGCTTGCAAATATTGTTGCTGACGTGCAAGGCCTTCCTCTAGCAATCAACCTTTCATAGCTTGGCCAGGTAAATGTCATGTTACGTGCGCCCTTTTTGACACCCTTTCTCGTGAATTACATTTCTGATATTCTTTGGGAAAACGTTCATTTACATGCTGATTAAACAAGGTTGAAGAAAGCATAACAATCTGACTTACCAATCTAAACATTGGAGTATCGTTCAACAAATGTATCATGATTTCATACCCAGCAGGATTTGAAGCTCTGCCGAAACTCACACCTTGTATTTCAACGTCTTTTTCGACAAAATGTTCTGGAAGAGGTTCGTAGTTCTTCAGAATTTTAACAAATATTTCCAGCACTGAACTTGCAACCATCCACTGCAAAGGAAATATTTTGTAATGTCAAAACACAGAATACCTACACTTTTCACATGCTTCATGGGTTTCCATAATGCAACCTGGTTCTCAAGAATATTTTTAGAGAAGAAATAGCTCTGATAAACAGGGGGGGTTTTGTGAAACAAAAGATTGCCGTTTTAAACATGACAATGCCATTTTGTCACTAAAAAGAATAAATTTCAACACCTTCGACGCAACCAAGCAAATCAGGACAAACTAAATAATAAAGTTTGTTGTCTTTGTTTATTTTGATTTGATAGAGTGCACTCAGAGTGTGAAATCTATTTTTTGAAATCATACATAGCATTTCCTTCAAATTCTTTTCTTTCCAAAACAATTAAATTATTTCTTTTCATAAAGTGTACTTCAAATCTTATGTTTCAGCTAATCCAAGTAGTAAATTAATTTTAAAATCATATATACCTTTTCTGCTGAATTTTGGTAAGCTCTTCCCTTAAACCTTAAAAATACACTGTCTCTAAGAAATTCCAAATATGGACCAAATCCTGGCACACGGTAACCAGCACCAAGTGTCGTTGGCACAGTGATATCAGTTAGTCTGCTAATAAGTTTCAAAAAAGCACGAGTTTGCGGATACGTTTCATTTCTTGCTTCGATTTCTTCCAACTCAACTTTGATTCCAGTCTCCTGCCCTCCAGCTTGTCTCTGCGTGACAGTTTTCAGTATCTATAAAACAAAATTTGCGCAAGAATAAAATATAGATTTAATTAATAAATTTAGATGTAATTTTAACTATTGTAATTAAATCGTTCACACCTGTAATATTTCATCGTTTTTGTTTTAAATATGTTGTAAACTTTTAATTCAGTGGCATAAAAATACATACAATACATACTCTGGTTTGGGCTACCCTCTTAAAAACTTCAAAAACGTTAAAAATATTCAAAACGTATTTAAACTCTTTCTGCATTAAGCTCCTGGAAATAGTACGTTTTATTGTTTAGCAATGGGACATATGGTCGTTTCAGGGTTTAAAAAAGTAAACAACATACTTGTGTAGCCTCCAGAGACTGCCATAACACGGTTGAAATTTCTGGTGACTTAGCAAACGCGGCCAAAGCATCAATAAGACCAGCTTTTAATGTAGACGGAACAGGACAACCAATCAGACCAAAGAATGACGCAATCGGCAACCATGATTGGTTCTCACAAAACGCAACTCTGACATTGTCACTCTGAAATGAATCACATATACATCAGGCGGATTAAGACAGTATTTACAAATACAACACACAAACATTAGGCAATCAAAGACAGTAAAATAGTTCATCTTTACGAGAAATGTCCTGGGGCCTATTTCAATTGCTACGAAATAGACGATTCTCTTTGAGGCATATTATTATCAAAACAACAGTATCCATGTATAGTAATTTAAAAATCCCGATTTCAAATCGACTTACATGTTCAGCTAAATTTGTTATTAACTCTAGAACTGTTTCCAAAGCAGATAGTTCTTCGGGTGAAATGTTTTGATGATGATGGACGTGAGCTTGATGTTCTTAAAAAAGAAAAACAATATTTTAAATATCTAAATCCGAATGTAATAAGAATGTTTCAAAAATACGAAACATTAAAAAAATATTTCTCTAACCCAACAAACAAAAACTGCTTCATAGAAACATTCTTCACTTTGTCACAATAAACCTACTAAAAGAAATTAATTTGAACTGTATCTATCTGAAAAACGCTAACACAACGCTTAGCTCCGAAGATTTTGCTTCACAGCATTAAAGATTTTGCTATTCTGGTGACAAAAATTAAACAAACACGGAATGTAGGACAGGGGGAATGAGAAAAATCAAAGTGGAAATAAAATATAAACTTTACTGCTCCAAAGGCCAATTTTCTAACTGAAAGAAGATCTCGAAAAGCGTCTGCATCAAAAATGATTCCCCAAAAGACAAAGCATAATGCCATCACAACATTTAATTAGAATCCTAATTCCGTGATCTCAGCAAGCTCAACTAAGTTTGACAACCTAAATTTTTCACACAGTTTGCACATGGGACCATAGGGAAAGTCTTCTGCCTCGATTGACTTCTGGGGAAGCGAGCCTTGTACGATGTTGATAGTAAACGTACAATCTCTGTACGACGTGGATAGTAAACTTTGGTTTCTTGTTATGTATATAATTAATGTTTTTTTTATTAGTTTACAGTTTATAAGTTTTTATTACTTAAAATTGTAGCAAGTTTTGATGAATGAAATGAAACTACTAGGTGTTCCAAAAAAAGAAAAAGATTACACTGGTTTTGCAACGTTATTGCAAACGCGAGAATGCAAAATTTCGTTATGATTACTAGCAATAGATAGCCTGATAACTAACGAACAATTTCAGACATCATTGATCTAAAACGCAAATGTACAAACATAAATATTGGCATTTTCCCGTTTGTTTGAAATAAAAGAATGCAGTAATTCTTTGAATTTCGCACAGTTCAAGATTTAACCAGCTGATTGATGACACAGGATGCCAATTTGAAGAGCTACCAAACGCAGTGAACGACAGAGATGGATGGAAAAGACGTGTCATTGAAAGCCGAGCAAGCTCGAAATGATGATAATGATGAAAATTTAAAAGATTTAAACTTCTTCACTTTGACAGTTTTAATAGGAACAGCTCACAGTCAATGAAACTTTTATTGATTTTGGTCTTTGGTTGCCGATGACACAAGAATCGAAATGGTGCAGTTCTGAAATGATGCAAGGCCTATGAACTCTTCAATGACGAGCTGTTCTGTTTCTGTTTTTCTAAAGTGTTCACTATCTACGATATCTCCTCTCATATACTTGCATTTTTCCTAAATGAGATCTCAAATTTTTTGTTTGTTTTCAGGTTTTTTATTGTAGGTTATCACATAGAGGTTTGTACTCACGTTTTTGCAATAAAGTTGCGAAACCATTGTAAGGTTTTTGGGGGACCTTGTACCTTGGATAATTTCAAACATAAAGGCATTAAGCTATTTATTAGTTACTTAGTTGATGGCAGATTAGAAAGAACTGTAAAAATATATTCGAGAAGCTACGTAAAATTCGAAACAAAATAAGATGATAAAAAATAAAAAATAATGAAATCAAAAGAGGACTTTGTTCGTTTTGACTTTTTGCTTGAGAGAATTCGCTTTGCCTTCGGTTACTAATCGTTTTGAAATTGGCGTGTCAATTTTACTACTGTTACAAAATCTGCTCTTGCTCTTCCCAACATAAATGAAACAAATTGTTCGTAAAAATAAAACAATACCTGTTGCGTGAAGTTCTTGCTTCAAGCTTGAGTAATACTGTTTAAAAGACTGAAAGAAATGATCCCATGAAGCAGAACAGGTTGGAGAATGACCAATGTTTCCATCAGAGCTGAGCAGATTGAAGCAATATTGGGCAGCGTGGGTATTTGAAGATAGACCGGTGAGCATTTTTACGTATGCAGTAAACATTGCTTGAGGAATCAAGTCACCGGCGAGGCGAACGAATTTATTCAGAAAAACCTGTGAACAAATGGAAATTACAATTTTAAAACACATATTAAAAATATTATTATTGAGAAAAACTCATGAACAATTAAAAATCATTATAATTTATAAATTTATAAAGCAATAGCAAAGAAACTGAAGTGAAGATGATTTGAGCTTAAAATATGGTACAAAATATTGACAATAATATCAGTAATATCTTCAGTGAAATTCAGTGTTAAACATTTATGTTTTTCCGGTTGAGTGCAATTGATTTTAATTCCAATAACCACTCCGCAGAGGATATGTCAATTTTTGGCCTTCTTTCTCTATGCATCATAAAAAGCGTAAAAAACTTAGAAAAATGTCTTCTTTTCAAACTTGAAACACTGTATCCTTGAAGATTTTAACAAATAATTCACATATCTACAATAACAAACATTCATTCCCTTACTCTTCCTCGTTCCCTATCCTTTCTGCGTCACATTTATTCCCTTGATTACTATCCTAATTTTTCGAATTCACTCATTAAACATTTCGAATAATAACTGCCTCTGGTCCCACAAAACCAAGTAATGCACAAGTTTTTCCCAAGCTTATTTTTGTCAAAAAATCATGAAAAATGCAAGTAAACACAGGACAAATAAAGATATAGATATGATTATATGATAAATAAATTGATTATATACAGATATGATTATATGATAAAAAATATGATGAAATAAAGATATAAATATGATTAAATAATAAATAAATTGATTATATAAGAAATATGATTATATGATCAAAAACATGATGAAATAAAGATATAAAGGACGAAGCCAATTCAAATAACGTGTTACTCGTTCAATACAAGACTGCTTGCGAGGAATTTAAATAAAAAGCACAAATACTAGTAAATAATTGACAAAGTCAGATAATAATTTTAATACCTGTCTCTGAATCAAAGATTGTTTATAATCGCTGACTGGCTTCGGAGAAAACATAGTTCCAAAAGGTTCACTGGGACACCAATACTCTGTGCTAAGTTCCAATCCAAGTGGATCATTTCTGTACAAATCTCCAATCTGAAAACATTCGAGAGATTTCAAAATTTTAAATAATGCCAAAAATTTACGATCTTTGATGGGCTTAAAACTTGAAAATGAAAGCATAACAACGAATCTACGAAATTTTAATTTTATCGAGTTTAATCTTCTTTTGCTTGAAAATAAATATATAATGGGTTGCAAATATGGCTTGGAAATGGGTTGCAAATATAGCGGGAAAATATTTATATAGCTATGTATATTTGTATATTTATATAGGAAAATAGTTATGACAACAATAAAAAACTACATATTTATATGCTTTATTTTTATTGTTTTGCCTGCTTTATATGGCAACAGGACATATACAGCAACTAAAACCCCGCTATCTCGAACCTATTTAAATCGAACTCCCAGTTAACTCGAACTGTTGTGTATATCCCTTGAGAGCTACCAGCTTTGATTTAGCATCTCGAATGTTTGTCGTCTTGAAAAAATCTTCGTTTCCCTATAGAGCGCTGCCGTGTGAAGTAATATAGAGCAGTCATGGTGAACAAAAAAATTCCTTAGTTCATAGTCAAATTTCATACAAGATTTTTTGTACAAGTAATTTAATAACTTGCACACAAAATCGAACAGAAAGCTCAAGTCCACGAGAAAAAATTATAAAAACGCACCGGAAAAAGGGAAAATGTAACGCCTTACCAAATTCATCAGATCCTGGAAATCATGTCTCAGTCCCTTTGGAGGTTCTACGTTCTCTGCTATATGAGCTAGGAGTATTCTCGCATTTTCATCACCACTATTTCGAAGTTCTTTAGTCTAAACAAAAATAAACCATATACAAGGAGTCAAGAGTGCTGGAAACATGCTGCGTAACTGCACTGTACAAAACATTGGTGCTCGCATGTGAAGTAACCTCTCTCCTTCTTTAAAATCAATCTCTAAACATTAAAAAATTTCGTTAAAAATTTCAAAGAAAACATTATTTCTACCTACCAAAATTAACTGTAACAATACTAACCACACTCATTTTTACTAACACTTTATGTATCTTGCTGTTAAACCTTTGGCTTTGTATTAGCATATATATATATATGTATTAAGTTTAGCTGTTGTGTATCTTTTAAATATTAATTTGCGGCATAGGCTAGATAAACTCTGCTTCCCTTAGGTCGCGTAGAATACAAATTTTTTGTTCTTTTTTATCAATGTCATGTATTAGGATTTTATTCTGCGAATAAAATTGAATTGAATTGTGTATATCAATAATTGGTGTCTATCAATGCCATATTTTCTCTATTCACCGTCCACTCTCTAATAACCGCCCCTTTTTTCTAAAATTATTATATGAGCGCCCACTATCTAATACGCGCCCTGGGAAAAATTATTGACAGACCACGAGGCTGGTGAACATGTTACAGTTGACTGAAAGACTTAAGTGCATTGGATATTTATATGTAACAGAAAGTTTTAATTGTATGTAGCAGAAAATAAGTTTTATTTGTAATCAGGCAGTGAGACTGATCAATGCGTTACAGTTGACTGAAAGACTTGAGTGCATTGAATAGTGCATGTAGCAGAAAGTTTTGTTGAAAGTTTTGAATATATTAAAATACAGTATACACTTCGTTATTTATCAATCTATCAAAAGCATAAAAGGCGTTTTTCGTGTGAAGTTAGTTCGCCCCAAAGTTCAGTTGCAACGTATCTGTATGAAATTGTCAGATATTTATTAAGTAAAAAGAGTATTACATTACAAAAACCCTAAAAGTATGAAAATAACATTTAAAAAAATGAAAAACGTTTACCTTCAAAGGGTATTTAACAATTAAAGTAGTAATCAATGAGTGTATGCCTTTGATGCAATACTCCTGAAGACAATAAAGAGAAAAAACAATAAATTAAAAAATAAATCACGAATAATACACTGGTTTGTTTCAAAATGCAAAATATAAGCCATTTCTGTAGAAAAAGATTGAAAATTACAGTTTTAAACGTTTCAAAACAATCAAAACTAGAATCTATTCAATTTCTTCATTGAAAATGTGATTTAATGCAAAAAAAACGGCATGGCTATACTAAATGCTGGAGAGTTTTCTATTTGTTCTAGCTTTGAGTTCCAAATTTGTCTACATCTGTATGATAAGTGTTAAATCCATACAGTATCTTATAAGTGTGACAATTAAGTGTTAAAAATTTTTATAAGTGTGAACATTAATATATCCCTTTCTTTATCTTCACAGCCATGCAAATGAAAAAGATAGGTAGAACACAATCAATTTTCGATGATTTTCCAAACGTTTAAACACTTGTTTTGAATCACTCGATACATCAATCTCTGGTCGTTAAGTTTTTAACAAATAGACAAACCTCTTGCAAAAAATTATCTGAAGATACCACACAACTTTTTAAAAATTTCAGTGCATCTGTTTCAATTGCAACGTCCAAAAGCACTTCGTCTTCTTCAAAAATTTCTTCGTTGCTGTCAAGATTCTGAAACTGGCTGAGAACTCTGAGAAGAACTGCCCAAGAAAACTGAAGAATGCTCTTGATTGAAGGAGTTCTCCAGTGCTGGGTGTCAGGACGTATCAACGCCTGGTGTAAATCTATTATATACGACGCGTCTTTAAACACAGGGAAGGTTGTATCTAAGAATAAAAGTATCAAGTTAACTGACAGTTTAATTGTGAAATCTACGCAAAAACTTGTGAAGCTGATACTTAGTTTTTCATTTTCTTGAAAACGTTGAAAGTTTAGTTTTTTGTTTTCCTAAAAACGTGAAATTTTAGTTTTTCATTTTCTTGAAAACGTTGAAATTTTAGTTTTCCATTTTCTTGAAAACGTTGAAATTTTAGTTGTTCATCATCTTGGCATTATTAGTTTATTTACAAATAATTTTAGATTTATTTGCTGACTATTGCCACACGTAACAATCTCATGATTATTATTGAGTTAACACTCGAACTTACCATAAACGACTTCCTGCTCGGAATTATTTTCAAACAATTGCTAAATAATCCTATGCAAGCTTTGTAGAATTGAACAAATTAAGCAAGCACAAGTAAATTCCGTGCAATGCACACAGATAAAATGGCTCTTCCATGCCCAAGGTCTCGACAAGACCTACTGTATACCATGCTCTTCAGTAAATTAAGAGCTCTCAACCCTAAATTAAATTGAAAATACCACAAATTAATTCGCCTTGGTACAACATCACAAACAATACCTTTCAGCAATTCCGGCTCTTCCAGCAAACTTTCATATCCTACTGCTCCCCAACTGACAACCAATGACATAACCACTTTCAAAGTCACATGATCAAAACTTCCATCTGACGTATTTGGAATACAGTCTTTGAGGAAATCAATCACAGCTAAGCATTCCGGTTTTCCGATTGGTGATTGACAGGCCCAGCAAAACAGACAATCAGACAGCAATTTTTTTTGTTCAGAAATCAATTCAATCAATTGTTTTTTGTGCTTTGCATTCCCAACAGCTTTGCATCTTTCCAGCTTGTCAATTTCAGCTTGAATGTTTATGCCTCGAAGTTGTTGGAGTATTTTTACAATAAGACCTAAAAGATTGAAGTTGTGCCTTTGAATAGTACAGTAAGTCCCCGCATATAAGAAACCAGATTTTTCATCAAGGGTATTGTTTCATAAACAATAAGATATTGTTTCATAAACAATAAGATATTGTTTCATAAACAATAAGATATTGTTTCATAAACAATAAGGTATTGTTTCATAAACAATAAGATATTGTTTCATAAACAATAAGGTATTGTTTCATAAACAATA
>JAYJMH010063570.1:0-11932 GCA_036873815.1 Phacellophora camtschatica | reverse complement strand
GCATAAAAATCTAAATTAAATATCGAAAATTACTGCAATATGTATAGGCAGTTAGCAGATAGTGATGACGAGATTGGATAAGTTAGTGTTTGGCAAATTTAATAGTGTATCAATTATAGATTTAAAGATAAACACAATTATATGGTTATAACAAAATAGCACTATAGATTTATAAGAAGCTTTATATCATCGATTTTTTAATTCTCTTTATTATTATTAAATCAGAGTTAATATTTAGAAATTAAAGCTTTTTTTAATTTTCCTTGAGAATGTTTTAAGGTTATGTATACTTTTCAAATGGTTATGATGTTTTAAAGAATTCAGGAAAATTACCTTTTTGAAAGTGCTAGGAAAATTAGCTTATGCATTATTTTAAGAATCTTAAATTTATACAGTTCTTCAATTTTCAGAATATTTGATATTGTTTGGATATTTTCATTTAATTTTATTTTTATGTTACTCCATAGGCTTCAGGACCATAACTCATTTTTGAGTATGCTAGAGAATTGTATAATATCAGTAAACATTGTTTTGGAATAAAATATTTCAGTTTATAAAAATTAGATGAAAATTTTTTAATTCTTTCAATGTTCACGATGTTTAATTTTTCCACAAAAGTTCAGAATCTAATGTTACACCCAAGTACTTCAGTTCTTGTGTTTGATTTAGTAGTTCCTCTAAATTTGTGTTAATATTGTCCATGTAATGTTTGAATTTAGATGGATAGAAAACACAAAAATTAATTTTAGTGGTATTGACTAACAATTTCTTTGCAGTTAACCAGTTATTCAATTTGTTTAGTTCTATGTTGGAGAGTTGTGTCATTTCGTTGTTGTGTTTACCGAAGAAGAAAATATTTGTGTCACCTGAAAATAGTCAAGATTTTACATTTGTTGCTTTTGTCATGCCGTTACAAATATGATAAATAGTATCGGTCCTAGAACCGAGCCTTGGGGAACATCTTATGAAATTCGCTTTAGAGAAGATTGTTTTCCGTTGACACAAGTGTATTGATATCGATTTGCGAGGTAGTTATTCAGCCATTTGTGAATTATACCCCCCGAAAACCATAATAATATAGTTTACGTAGGAGAATCGAATGATCGGTAGTATTGAAAGGTTTGGATAGGTCAAAGAAGACTGCTATACAGATATTAGAATCATCAAGATTTTGATATATTGTTTCCAAGGTTCCAGAAGGGCTTGTGTTGCTGAGTGACCTTCTCTAAAACGAATCTGAAGATCAAAGAATAGTTTGTTCTTTTTAATGTATGCAATTAGCCTTTTTGCCACGAGACGTTCTAAAATCTTTTCAAAACAAGATGATAAAGCAATTGGGTGATAGTTTTCAGGGTCATATTTGCACCATGTTTGTGGATTGGTATGACTTTACCTAATTTCCAAAAATAGGGTAAAGTCTTTAATCGGGCTGTTCTGTTCACCACTTAATGCAAAATAAAAAATACAATTGGTTTTATCGATAGGTCGGATGTAATTTTTTAGTACATAGCTTGAAATATGGGGGTAACTTTTTTATATGAACAGTTTCTGATTAACCATTGTAGCTTAATCAATACAATAGTTTATCTTTAGTCTACACGATGCATCCAATTTGTTGTTGTTATGGAATATCACTGTTTTGTAAACATAACAAGGCATCATTTACGTAAACCAATAAAAAAGTGCTTTGATTTTTTTTCAGTTGGCGTTGATGTCATGAAAATCGATCGTCCAGGTGATATTTGCTCGTCATTTTTTAATTGTACAGTTAAAACTAGCCTACGCGTAGCCTCAAAGCTCTCCGAGCAAAGTCTGCACGTAGGCCAGCACCTGCATATAAGAAATTTAGTATCCGGAAGCCTTTCTTTTTTTTCCAATGATTTTGTTTGTTATTTAAAAACTATGTATATGACCGTAAACCTTTTATGTACCATTACATATTATTTGAAAAGCAGGATTGAGGATAGATAAAAATTAAAAGGTTGAGAGTTATGCAAAATATCATATTAGTTTTGAATGTACATAAATCATCCTTGAAAACAGAACCTCTTTGAGATTTCTGTATTTCCTACCCTTTTACATTAGAAACTATTTTCAAGACTTTAGACTTAATCCTGTTTATTATGAAAAGTGTGTATAATGAAAATTTCTAAAATCAGTTTCTTTTATGCGAGAAATTTCTTGTTAATCTTATGCAGTACCGTCGAAAGCGGGGGGGGGGGGGCTGTGATGATGGGCAATGATTTCAAGAAAAATGGTTATTTAAAAAATATAATTCATTAAACCTGTATTCTCCATTATTCTTGGTACAATATTCCTCAATCCGGAAGAGCTTCCGTCGGAACTGCTATTTCCATTGTTGATATTGTTTCAAATCATCATCAGACAGTTTGAAATTTCAGCCGATCACTCACAACGGCGAATTTTTAATCTTCCGCATTTGAATTATTTTGTAATAAAGTTGAAATTTTAAGGCGATATTGAAACTAGGGAAAGTAACATAAAAGTATTTTCTTACTGTAATTTATTTTGCAGTGAACACAACAATTCCTGATTTTTTTAAAACGATGAGAGGACAATTTACTCAAGAAGAATGGAAAATTATCAAATCAAAACCAACGGAACGTGAGCAAATGTCTTCTTTTTACCGATTTTGGGTGAGCTGAAATTGATGGTCTTGAATAATTTCTTTTTGAGCAGCAACTGACGTTTGCCTGATTTGACATCTGTGCTCAATCTGCCTGATGTTTATGTTTTATATTGCGTCTCACCACCCATGTCAAACTTTTACTACTTTAAAATCACGCGAAATCTTATCGATACTTAATTTATTGATTTTGAAACAGTTATTTAGTTCCTGCATGAACTTTTCTCGGTTTCCAGCAGTGTTAACTTGGCAGATCCCGTTCATGTTTTTATTTTTGTCAATCAAAAACGCGATCTTCTACGCTTTAATATTAAGGACTTTTAAAACTTTCCGATTTGCTTATTTCAAACACTTTGGAGCACTGATGGCTTGTGTACACGATTTTGATTTATCTAAGTGCAATGGTTTTATCTTGCGTTTACACAAATAATTTTTACTCCCCCCCCCCCCCTCCACCCCCAACGGAGACCAGAACTATTGCACACTTGACGATAACATTGATGCGCTTGCGCAGAAGGAGCAATTCCAGTCCGTCTAGTCGGATTCTCTCCTCGTTTATGTTACAGCAAGTAGAATAAAGAAAAAGATGCATTGTGCATTCAGATCCCGCTCAGATGAAACAGTCAACAACAACTCATCTCTAGACATGACGAATATCATTCGTTCTTAAAATTCCAATTTCAGAATACCTTTTGAGAACGAACAGTTATTTGTCATACATGTGGAGATGGTGTGTGTCGTCAGCTCGATTATGTTCTAACACCGACCAGTCAATATCACTTTGTTAACGCGACTATAGTGAATAATGTTTCCTGTTTGTCTAATTTTCTTGTCATGAAACAGAAGAAACGCAATAAAATAGCGAAAGTTGTTTACCATATTTCAGCGCTTCAGTAGTTGATTAATGATTGTTTAATTTCTTCAAATTTGACATTGCTGAAATTATAATTGTTCAATAACAGGATATATCTATCGTTTTATGTTCATTACTATTTATTTTATTTCTTTGATGTTGTGGTGCCATTGCTTGTGATTTTGCCACTCACTACTTTCAGTGTCTGAAAGAGAGCTACGTGAAAGCTGTTGGATCAGGACTTGGTACAAGAACTGCTGAATACATGAGATTTGCTTTGCAAACGAATTCATTAACAACAGGGGTATGCAATATTTTTTCTTCTCAAATTATGCAACTTTTTATGTCTGTACGTTTTAATGCCAAAATGTATCTTCAGCAATGATAAACTTGCTTATTTTGTGGTTTGTTTTGTGTGAAGTATATATATCAACAACCAGGATATAGCGTTCTGTGCGTGTGTTTGTTTGTAGATACTCGTGAATGCGATATCACATCTAAGCAAGATTTTAGCTAAATATTTCTTGATAAACCACATGAAAAATGACATGCACGCAGGTAGATCAAATAAATAATATATATATCTGTACAAAAGTATGTATACATGTATACCATATGAAAAATGACATGCACACGCGAGTAAACCATATGAAAAATTACATGCACACTGGGTAAACCAAGCATAGAGCATAGAGAGAAAATGTTTTTATGCGCGCGCATGCACCCAAACGAAGCTTAAATTTGTTTCCGACTCCAATTATTCCCATAAAGTGTAACGAACAATCAGCTGATTCTTTGGCATTTTGCTTTGTATTGTAATTGCAAACAAGTGAAGATGTTTTTACCAAAACGTTTCTCACTGTCATTGCCACTTAATTGTAGAAGTTTCATCATTGAATTCAACTGTCAGGAAAATCAAGGCTTTTGATTTGGAATTTTTTCATAAATACTGTCATATGTATGTATGTATGTATGTATGTATTATTTTTCCACATAAAATTTACAATTTTTAAAATCTAAAAGAAAGATTAAAATATTTCAGTTTTAAAATATCAAGAGCATCAAAAAGGAAATATATACAATTTTTAAAAGATCTCAAACCCCTAATTGAGGCGAAGGGACCTTAATTCCGAGATGGTCCCTTTTAGGGGTGTATAAATGGGAAAATAATAAACAAATGTTTATCTAAGCTGAAAGTTTAAAGAAAGTATGTGCATAGAATTTGCGGTATACGCTAACTCCGTTTTCGTTTTTCAGTAAGTTTTGCATGAAACAATTTTTGATCTTATATGCTTGAAGGAGTTTGTGCTATTTGCTGTTTTAATGTCAGAAGGGAATTGATTCCATAACTTGGAACCTATTTATGATAAGCATTTTTGGCCTATGTCTTTTTTACGAAAGGGGATAGTCAGTTTGTCTTTTGATCTACCAGTAGTTAGGCTCTGATTAGCAGGGTGAAACATATCTCACAGGTAAACTGGTTTAGTTCCTTTGAAAAATTTGAAAACATTCTCACATATGCATTGATCCACTCTTTCTTTTGTTGGAGAAATACATCACACACACAGGTCAATACCAAAAATTATTTGTCATGTTGCTTTATGCTTTGGCAAAGATTTTGTGTCAGGTCAGTTTGCACACAGAATGAACAGACAGTTTAAATGAAAAATAATATTTGATACTGGTTATTACCAATGTGTGGTCTGACGAAAAGAAACTAAACTTAATTTGCAAACTACCTTAGCTAAAATATTTTTTAGTTTCAAATGTGCCCACCTGGGTGATGTTGCTGCTCCTTTTTGGTTGAATAGACAAACGAAATTTAAAAAAAACTTGATTCATATTTAAACTAAACATTTACTTACTCTTTTTATAAACATTGTCTTAAATCAAAAATTCTGAAAACTAATTAAAAGCAAAAACAAAGCTTCTGGTTTTATTTTTATGCAAAGTTGGTAACAACAAATTTCAAATATTTTTTAGGAAATACAAAAACTGCATACCCCAGGTTAAACAAAAGGACAGAAAATAATAAAATGCATTTCGCAAGTGCAATTAAGAAATATTAAGTAAGTAAATATCAATAATACAAGCCGATCGCTCATTAAATTGTTAAAAAACCATGGAAAAACATAGATTTCTAAACAGGTTAATCAGACTGAAAATTACATGCACACAGGTAGACCAAATAAAAAGTAACATGCACATTGATAGACCTGATAGAAGACAACATGCACACAGGTAGACCAAATAAAAAATAATACGCACGCAGGTAAACCTAGTAGAATATAACATGCACACAGGTAAACCAGACTGAAAATTACATCTGCAGAGGTAGTCAAAATAAAAAGTAATATGCACACAGGTAGACCAAATAAAAGTAACATGCACATAGGTAGACCTAATAAAATAAAACATGCGCACAGGTATATCAAATAAAAAGTAACATTCAAGCAGGTAAACCTAGTAGAATAGAATATAACATGCACATAAGTATACCAGATTGAAAGTTACATGTGCGCAGAGGTAGACCAAATAAAAAGCAACATGCACACAGGTAGACCAAATAAAATATAATATGCACACAAGTATACCAATTAAAATATAACTTGCACACAGGTAGACCAGACAGAAAATTACACGGACACAGGTAGACCGAATGAAAGGTGACATGCACGCAAGTAGACCTAATAAAATATAACATGCATGCATGTAGACCAGATAGAAAATTGCATGGGCACCGGTAGACCCAATAAAATATAACATGCGCACAGGTAAACCAGGCAGAAAATTACATGGACACAGGTAGACCAATTAAAAAATAATATGCACACAGGTAGACCTAATAAAGTGTAACATGCACATCTCCTCACTGGAATTGTTCAATTATTACGACCATTTGTACAAATCATCAATCTTTCAAATGATGCTTTGATGCACCTTTTACTACATGGTGATCAATACCTCTCTTAGGACTTGAACAGAAATATACTCAAATTGACCTTACATTTCATTCACGAAACTGGTCAGTTTGACAAAGATCTTTTGAAACTTCAGTTATGTACAAAGCAGTCACCAAGTTCTTCAATGTAAATGTTCTTTTTCTTTGTAAATTCTGTTTTACGTTAGATGTCAGGTCTTTTTTTCATACAACACAAAGAGTTGTGCTCGTGACATTTAAAATTCATCACAACCCTGACCGGACATCTAATGTTAGACAGAATCTAGTATAGTATCCATTAGTTTTTATTCGATCGTAGGGTAGTTGTGTGTAGATTAATGTTGCCTGTTTTTATATATTGGCCATGGGGTAGTCATTGTCTTTCGCTCCCCATGGTATCGTCTCTGTAGTGTTGTAAAGTAATTAGGAAAGTATAGTAGAATGTATTGTAAAGATATATTGTAAACTTTTTATATGAATAAAAAAAACATGCACACAGGTAAACCAGACTGAAAATTACACTTTATTTTGTTTCCTCTTGAGTTGCACGTAAAGATTGGGTTTTATATCATATGTTTTTCTGTAGAATATTGTAGCGGACAGTACGCTGTACATTGATAATCAACAAGTTGATTGGATATTCCACGAAAGTCTTCTGGACCAAGAGGTAATAAATTTTCTACTGTTGCTTTAAGCCTGGGTTTCATCAAATCATAAGGATCGTAATACAGTAACACCCCGCACAGAAGAATCTAATTTTTAAGCATTCAGTGTGCAGTATGTTCTTATTTTAAACAAAAATGAGGTTGCTTATTTTTAGACAAATTTCAATACACATGCTTAAAAAGCAGTTGCTTATTTTTTAAATCTTGTATTTTCTGAATGTAAATGCAGAAAGAACTTTATATTGATTTCAGATATTTCGATATAAGTTTACTTTTTAATTAACTTCATTTGCTAACGTTGCCCCTTGCAAAATTAAACTTTTCCTAAAGATTGTTAATTGAAAATAAATTTAAATTATGTTAATTGAAAATAAACCCGTGTGTGAAAGGGGAAGGATTGCAGAATTTCATTAATAATTTTTTATGTCACAAAAGTTGTTTAAAAATGTTATTGATTATTTTATTTGTTTTTATTTTAGCATATAGCTACTGTTGCAATTAAGGAAAACGACAGGTGCATATATTTATTATACTTAATGATTTTAATTTTTTTTATCAAAGGGCTGTTGTTTTATCAACGAAAGTCTGACTTTTATTCTTCTGACTTTTGCACTTCTGCCTGGTGTTAACATTTCTTGTTTTCTTGTAATTTTTTTTTAGTTTGAAAATGTTTACAATAGTCTAAAATTTTAACAAACATAACTGTTATTTTTTTTCAACAAAGTTTTGTTAGATTTGCTGCAAAATTTATATATCCATGTCTGTTAGATTAGAGTGTTTTTAATGACGTTGAAAAATACAAATTCTCCTACTACTAGCATTTATTTACCAATTGTTCACATGAAGTAACAGTCATTAACTCACTGTTTTTTTTTTCGAATCAGCATTTCAAAATTGCAGGCAACTCCTTTTGTAAATGTTACGTTCAAAGAACTTACAAAAGATGCACAGCCAATAAGCATTGAAGATCCCAGTGATTGGTTGAATTTTACTAACAAAAAAGAAAAAACTGTGCAAAATTTTGATGATGTAAAATAGAAACGTAAGTTTTGTCTTTCAAACATTACTTATTTTACGTACTGCTTCACAAAAATTGCATTACAATTTTGCATATATTTTCACGATTTTGTGTAATCGGTTTTGCATATATTTTACGTTTTTGTATGAACAATTATTTTTACGATTTTTAATATACAATTTTGTATACATTTTTACGATTTTTTATAATCGATTTTGTATATATTTTTATTTTCTTTTGTAATAATAATGGATAAAGGGCTGCTGAAATTGGCAATTTGAGGCTTTTTCATAATTTTATAAGATTTTTTACAAGACTGTTTTGTTAATTTATTGCACCAAGTATGATGGTCATCATACTTTCTGTTTTTCTCACCAGAACGATGACAGTAAGTAGCATACTGTTAAGAAATGTTAGCATATATCTGGGTATTAGTTCGATATCTTATGGCCTTGTGATCCCTGCCTACGCTGAAACTTGGGTATATAATTGGCAGCTGGAGGCGAAGATAAAAAATAACAAGAGCAATTATTAATTTCTTGAACAATCACAAAATGGCTGTCATTAAAAAACTATTTTCTGCCTCTCTTTAAACTAATAGACAGAACGTGTTTTTTATTTTATTTGGTTATGTCGTATTTATGTCGTAATTTACGAAAGTTAAAGTGTGTTTAGCTGTCAAGGATGTTGACAGCTGTACATTTGAAAATGTCGCATTGGCGATTGGCCTACGTTCGCTGCCAATTTGTTTATCATCTTGTTATTTTTATGCGTGCAAAAATAAGTGTGAATTTTAAACAGCTGCCGATTGTTGTTCAAGAAAATTACATTTAGTACCGGGTGGCCCAAAAAATACTGCTACGGAGGAGTATTGATTTTTTTAATTATGTTATTGTTTTTGTTTTGATGTAAGAGGCCTCAACTTAAAGTTCGATACCTATTTTGCGGAATTCTACTGCGCCATACTGGAGGAAAGCTGAAGTTAATGTATGAAGTTAATATTGATTTCTCAAAGCCATAATGTTGTATTTTTAGCAGATCCCTTATTTTTAGAAATGGATTTTTAGCAGATCCCTTATTTATAGAAATGGATTTTTAGCAGAAATCCTCTATTTTTGGTTTCATTTATTATAACTTGGTTTAATGAATGAATTGGACACTTTTTTCTATCTCCAATGCCTTTGACCTGCAACAAGTCTTTGTTTCGTGTTCGTTTCGTGTTCGCTTCGTGTTTCGTTTGAAAAGAAACAAAGACTTGTGGCAAGTCTACCAGCATTTTTCTCAGCAAGGAAACGTGAATATAATTTTAATAACAAATATTTTACCGCCAAAACTTGGCGTGACGAGGCCTTTTGTTTCTCGTACTTTTTCTCATGTTGATTTTGTTAACTTTTCGACCGTTAAAATTATAACAAACAATGTTGTGTTACTGGTCTTAGGTGCACGTAGCCTGAGTTCTGTCTCAACCAACCAGAGTCAAGAAAATATCATGGTCGTCACCGACCGGAGGAAGGTTGAAGTAAACAAAGGGAAATTATGTGCCACACCTAAACCAAGCCTATTTTCCATTGTTTAATCAGGAAAATGTCTAAAGATCAATTTTAAGATTTTGAGGAAGGTTGACCACTTTTCTGGACTCTGGCTCTCGACATGTACCAAGGAAACATCCTTCAGGACAGGTCTAGGATGCACGCATGCCAGTCTTACGCCAACAAAAGTGACGTTTATTAGATGTAGAAAACGATTATGTTTTGTCGCATACAAATACACAAACATTTCTGTGCAACATAGCGTTCAAATCTTTGAATGTTTGATCTCATTGTTTTCTCCTAACCAAATTGAGTAACATTCACACCTTTTGGCATTGTTCGACCGGGATCTTGAGAATTTTAGGTTTCTGAAACAAAATTAATTGCGCGCTTTATTTTTCAAATTTTCGTTAAAATTTATTTTGCACATTAATTTAACATATTTGTTCATGTAGAATTCTTTTATATAGGAAAAAGCATTTAAGAAACTAACTTTTTTATTTCTCCTGTTATAAAACAAATTTCCATGAAGAAATAGAAACCAAGACATTTTAATTAATTTGGAAAAATGTTTTTGCAAAAATTTGAAGAGTGAGGCGGGCAATTCATTTTAATTCGGAAACCTAAAACTGTCTAAATCCCGTTCAAACAATGCGGAGTGAACGTTATTCAATCTGGTTAGGAGAAAACAATGAGATAAACCATTAAAAGATTTTAACTCTACGTTTTTCTATGCAAGAGTTGCTCAAAAAGATGAATTTTCAGCTCAATTCGGACAACAATTTTTAAAATTTAGTTTTTTTATGAAAGACTTCTCTCCGAAATATTTTCATTCGAAACCTTGTGATGCAAATGTATTTAACAAATCTGAGAGTATTAAACGTTTCTTTTTCACAGGCGGACCGATTAATGTATTTTCTTTTATTGAAGCAATTTGCTTAATTTCCCTTTCAGATGCAGAGTGTTTCATTCTCGTTCCTCGCTATCATCGTACTCTTTCCCTTGTATCACCAGAGCCCTCTGCCATCAGACGCAGCCAATGGCCTTGCTAACAACGACAGGTTTGAGACCACGCAGGAATTAAAGATGCGTCTGAGCTTTTGCTTCAAAAATTTTGTTGGCGGTATTATCAGAAGCAAGATACCAAAAGGTAGAAAAAAGACACCGAGAAGAACTGTTCCTATCCCGAAGTCAGAAGAATCCAAGGCGAAGAAAAGAGAATCTAAGCAGACATTTCGAGCATTCTATAAGCAGTTTGAAGCATGCATTTGGGAGGGATTTTCACATAATCACCTTGCAATAAAGAAAGCTTTGTCGCGACACGGCAGGACCAAACGCGAGACTGGCTTTGCTCGAAATTGGCCATGGATCTCGGGTATCGACGAAACGATTGTTACAGGCTACAACACACAGAATGCATTTGAAAATCACCTTGGAAAGAATATAAATGACAGGAACATTGATTCAAAAGTTCCGTCTTTTATGTTTGACAAAAACATTGTTGATTTGAAATCAAAGAAAGAGAGGAGACGGAATTTTTCTAATCATGCCAATAGCAAAATGACGTCTTCCCGAAAATTTGAAGGCGACAGAGAGGAATTCGAGAAAAAATATGACGATGAAAAGCTTGTCCAAGGTGCAGTTGTCTTTGACAAATTATGGAAAGCATACACACATTTGGTTGGACATATTGAAAGGCATTTCAATGATTTCTTGAGAAGGTCTTTGGGAAGACGGGATCCGAAGAACGCGAAAGAGCAGCGGTCATTTTCGAAATTGTATTAAACTGGAAACAACGATAATTCTCGAAAATGAGCAGAAAAGCTTCAGCGGTTTAGAAGAAAACGTTTTGAATAACAAGATGGATATGTCGTCAATTAGTTTGCTTAGTCATGTTTGTTGAACAGAGATTCAGCAAGGTCGCTATAAATCCTACAAAGGTACCGGATATAAGTACTATTCTTATAAGATATTTTCTTTTTCTTTTTTGAATTGTTCCATTTCATAACATTGTATTTCATTCACAATTTTCTTTGTTTACATGAAGACTCTTGTTACTATCTATTTTTTCTTACGTTATTTCCTACGTTATTTCTGGTTACTATATCTTTAAAGAAATACGAAGGAGCTAAATCGCCCTGCTCTAAATATAGAATTCAATTCAACTAAACGCAAGCACGCGCAACGAAAATATACTTCCTATGATCACATGAAACTGCACAAAACAAAATCTGTGGGAATTGGTGGAAAACATGAAATGAATGAAACCTGTCACTGAC
>JAYJMH010063559.1:0-11935 GCA_036873815.1 Phacellophora camtschatica | reverse complement strand
CACGCGCAAAGCGAAAAAGATCGGAAAAGAGGCTCGGAGCAAATCACCATACCTTTCGTATGGAAACTTTTGTGGGTGGCTAACGAACACACAAAGAGAAGAATTGCAAGGTGCATTCAAAGATCAAATTTCAATCGAAGTTGGAATATTTAAAAATTGTTTGCATCTGAACTGAGGGAAGCGAAGGGAATTAATTACTGAAAAATTGCACGTTTTATAAATACAACAATTGTGATAATTGCACGCAATTGCGCATGTCCAAACTGGGCTGCTGAAAACAGCTGATAATTGCACAAAATTCAACACATCATGGCGGATTTACGTTCTTCGGTGATAAAGTCAGACAGAAAGGTAATTTGCAGCGGTTTTAAGTTTTATTTAGGCCTACCTGCTTACTTAGGTTCCAGAGGATTCGGTTATCTATTTATTTATTTCGATTTGGCAGCGTCCACGGCACTTTATGATAAATATATTTTATCAATCCAAGTAGCAAGTACTACTACCAGACTATAAAGAACATTTATAACATTTTTTCAAGAGTTAATATTTTCATAATGGAATTGCTTTGTTTGTTGTTATGAAATGTGATGTAAAAGTTATTCGGTTCAGTAACTTGTTTGGACGAGAAACCAATGCAATGTTCACTTGACTTATTGATTCCCACAAAAAAGACTTCTGATAGTGGTAGTATCTTCTGTGTCAGTGGCCTCACTACTCGGCCAATGTGAGTTTCATTCGACGAAAATTGATTCATTGAAAATAGAAACAAAATAATGCGGTAAAGCCAACTGAAAAGTTGTTCATGTTCTGCGTGCTTTTCATTTCACCATTCTTCGCGCGAAGAATGACTTACTTTGTTTGTTTGTCTTACACTAAATAGGTCTTTTGAATGATCTTCTAAATTTTATTATTTTTAGTACACTACAGAAAAGAGCTTGAAACCAAAACGGTAAAGGGCGACGACTTAACTTTACGGATGACTTCTTTTAAATGATCCGGAAATTTCCAGCTGCCTGCTGTAGTGCGGTCTCTAACTCATTCATGATCATACTTTGAGAAGATTCATTGAAAATCGTGAATTACAACTTGACTTGTTGTGTTCAGTTAAATTTTAATTCATGATTTTCAATGAATCTTTTCACCAATGTTTTTTCTTTGATTTGAATGAAACCTGTCGTCTTCTTCTTTCTGCAACCTGCACATATTCACTTATGTGCAGGTTATCATACAAGGGTTCTTCAAGTACACACTTTCATTCTTAATTTTTTTAACAACAAGAAATCTATTAATTAAACTGACAGCCTCAAAATGTTATCATAATATTGCGGTTGTGTGCTTGTTTTTGCTCGTGGTTGCGGTTTTGCATGGTTGCACCTTGGCTTTGCTTTCTATTTTCTTCCTCACATAACTTTTTAAGTCTTTTTAAAGAACAATTTATTATGCATGTTTCAATTTTCTGTACTTTCTGCACTTTTTAAATTTTTTCATACACATGTTATGTTTTCTCAATTTCATTTCATATACAGCATGTCGTTATTCGCGACTTAAAACCTTTTCTCTATTTTCGTTTAACTCGATCCACAAATTTTTATCCTGTTTATCCAAATGTTTTTATGTTTACCATTATGTAAAGCCCCCTGGTTTCTGCAGGTTTACAAGCACCACACAAATCATGAAAATGACGTTGTTGATTGCTATTTTTAGCATTAATTATATTGGACCCACCCAGTATTTAATAAATAACTTTCAATTTTACAATGAGAAGTTATTATCTCCATAATCAGTGTGATCTTAATTAAATTATTAATTACATTATACAATTACTAATTGATTCTGTTTTCTATAATGCTGCTGTGCTGGTGGTGTTCCCATTCAATTCTAATAGATACCTCCCACCCACAACAGGCTAGATTGCAAAACAAAGCCTGCCTAGGCTAACAAAACATGGCTTATTTTACACTCTTCCGCAGTGTCCAATATTTCCTGTGGTGAATTTCTTTTTCTGATGGGAATATTTCTTTTGGAAAATATGGGGACTAGGCCTAAAGTTTCTTGTGGGGAATTTCTTTTTCTGATGGGAATATTTAAATATTTATGGGGGCTTGGCTTAATATTTCTTGTGGGGAATATGTAGCCTGACTGGCTCTTAGTTTCAACACGTCGGAGGAGATGCGGAGAAAATAGCCCCATACGCCCCAACTTTTTGTAACACCAATCAAAAGACGAGAAAGAAAATTCCAAGAAAAGAAGGCTATTTCATTGGCTAATTAAATATATACTCCAGAAAGAGGTTGGTCAATGAAGATTTTACATATTTTGCTTTTATTCCAAAGTTTTCTTTGTTGGCAAGACTTGACTGGACTGTGGTTCTGTAAATTAAAAAGCGCAGAAAAAGACGACACCTCTGTGCGTGCTGCACCAACTAGTTCTGGGAAGACGTACTGTTTTACTTTTTATCCAAGTTGCTTGAACTCAAGGACCGTTATTGTACCGTTGGTTTTGGAGGGAAACAATACCAACAGCAAGCTCACTCCCGGTGAAAGCATTAAAACCGTTGAAAAATGGCAGCGGCTTCCCTGCCCCTTCCACGAAAACCGTCAAACTACGAGCAAGGTACCTTCCACGAAGGAAATTGGTCCCAAGTTAAAAATGTTTATTTTCAACACAAAGTCAAAAATTTATCTTTTTTAACACAATGTCAATGAGATGAAAAGAAAGTTTTTTGTTGGAAATGTTATTCCTTCGGGTAAATTTTGTCAGACGTTGAGTTGAACCAACCTAATGCATGGGTACAGGTATGTGCCGTCGATAAGGATGGGTTTAAAGGCAGTAAATTATCTAAACATGGGTACGAATTTTAGTAAAAATGCCTTAATGTTGGGTAAGATGTCAAAAATTGTCCTTAATATTGGGTAGTTTGGAATGAAACACAACATTAATATTGGGTATTATACAGGAACATTTCAACATTAAAGATGGGTGGGTTTATAAAATCATAGCGGCACACTCCCGTCCGACCGTGGGGGGGGCATATACCCCCCCCGGGACTTGTCGACTGGCCTGAAGTTGTAACCACCATTTTTTGTCGATAAATGAGTTAAATTTTGTTTTCTAGAAAAGTTCTTTGGCTCACGAAAAGGGTGCTGGCTCAGCATGTCGCAATTGTGGTCCTAAATGTGAAGGCCTAGATCTGCATTTCTGGAGGTAAGTCAGTGAAAACATTTCTTCGTTTTTGTAGAGATACTAAGCATATTTCATGAACCCGAAAACTATCTTATCATAACTACAACAACACGTTTTCTGCAGAAAAATTTGTAAGAATTGCAAGTGCAAACTAGAAGATCACGAAGTCCGTCTTGAAGAATTCGATATCCAGCATGATATATTGAAAAATGTTTTGACAGACAAAGATGGCACATCTGTTTTCCAAAGATCGAAGAAAGCACTCAGCCTCCTTGATGCACCTGCTCATGAAATTGAGGCTGCAAAAAAGAACTTCATGTTCATGCCTGAAGGAACCAATAGAGTGACGGTATATTTTTTCTTTTCTATCTTTCAATATTTATTCGGAATTTTTGAAGCTGTGAATGCGGCTTTGTGCAAAGGGCCTGCAAAGGGGACATAATGATTGTGGTAATAAATTGATAAAGTAATAAATTTTGTATCATGATACTACATTGGGCAGGGTCGAATAGTGCCAGATCGCTGAGATTTAAAATCAGGCGACCAGACTTTTAAGCCACTGACAAGTAAAACGTGGAAGGCTTATGCAAACGTTTGGCTGTTTTATGGTTGCCAGCGTTGTGAGCGTATATTGTTCATGTTGAGCATATATTTCACACTGCACAGTGTAATAGTCCAAATACAAACAATATATATGGATACTCACAATAAATATCAATGCCTGCGTGAATTGGAAATGTTTCAAAAAGTCCCAATTTTAGGCTGCAAAAAAGAACCAGGAACATTAATTTGTAACATCTATCAACTTTGTGATACAGTCATCAAACATTGTGATATATTTTCGATATTGAAAAAACAGGACAATAAAATATATTCAGCGGCGATCAAAATGTAATTAAGGCTAATCAGACAATATTGTTCTGAGTTATTGTGAATATATTTATATAGGTATGTCCTTGTTTATGTTTAATTACAACTGCATGGGTAATTGGTGGGCTTTGAGTCAATTCTGTTTTTAATGTGAAAGTTCCAGACTTTGCAATATCAAAAAAAGCCATCTTACATTGGATTAATGAGCAAGTGTTTTCCATGTGTATTCCAAGGCATGTGAATATGTGAGAAGATTAATAGCTAGGTCTCGTAAAAATATAAGGGAATGCTGTTTTAGAATAAAAAAAAAACAATGGTAACTGCGAATTAAGATACAAGACGTTGCCTTGTTTATTTCAACCAGGGCTGCTATAAGTAGGTATATTTTAAACATCCATTTGGAACATGCTTCACAAAGAAAGTTGGTTTTGAATTTGGTATTTTAAAAAGATATGCCATAAAATAATTATACATCTATTAACCCTAGCAAACATCTCAAACAAAGAACATTTGCTCATATATTTGTGTTCTGTTCTAATTAGTTATACCCAACCTTTCAAGATGGCAACCTTGCTTGCAATTTGGATAAATTTACTTTGTAAGCTAGATTTACTAATTGATGTAAAGTAATTGCTTACAACGGTCACCCCGTCGCTTTGGTGAGACAAGGTATATCACACTGTTTACTCAAAATGAATAGTGTCGTGATACAACTACTGCGTTCAAACGACTTTACATATGCATACATCTGATTGTACTACTATGCTGGTAGTATTATTTACCATGACATATTTGCCACGCATTTTGTTGCAATGGAGACACCACCTTTTCAATTCATGTTACCTATTCATGGTGTAGGATTAATTTTCCGGTGCTTGTATTGGCCTGTACTGGTCACAATCTTATGGTAATCAAAGAGCTTTATCGTAGATACACGGTGTTAATTTTTTCAGATTTTTTAACAACTTCTTCTCTTCTAAAGTATCCTCATGTTTTATATGTGTAGATTACAAAGTATATGGCCTCGCTGCCTAAAGAAAAAGCACCTCATTTGACGGAAGAAGGTTTTCAGTATCGACAGAAACAGCTAATGCAGCAATTACCAGCACACGATTTTGATGAAAGTTATTGTGATGATTTGACTGACAAAGAAAAACAGAAAATGCAAGATTTTAATCGAAAGAGAAATGAAGAAGCATCAGGACAAGGTGCTATAAAGGAGCATACAGACGAGAATGGAAAAGTTTGGGTAAGTGCAATTTACCAAAGGTTGAGCCTTTTTTATAAGACCTGTGTGGGGCAAGTTAGACTAGCTAAACAGCCCCATTATTGTTGTTGCTGTTGTTGTTATGATTAAGACTGATCGTCAAACTGCTACTCAAATTGGATACAGGTTCTAAAATCTGACACGAGTATTTTGGAAAAAAAAAATAATTCTTGTCATATTATCAGCGAATGAATTTCTGGTTTTTAAAATACCAAATTGAACTGAATTTTATTGACTGAGTTCAAATTCAAATGATTGGACACAACATCGAGGCTGCGAGGAAAATATGAAAGCATTTATATCGAAAGAAAGGAAATATAATTATAGAAACTTTACAATAGCTATAACACTTTATTATATTTGGTGAAGACTCTTTGCTTGTTTCATTGCACTCAAGATACGTTTTTCCCAACGAATATTAAAGTCGTAAATACCCCGAGAAGCAACATTTCAAAAACGAGCCTGAAGAAATTGTCCGGATTTAATAACAGATTAGGAACATCTCTCTGTTAGCGACAGACCAGTTCTGGGAAGCAATACAGAGAATATTTAACAAGTCTAGGTGCTTGCCTCCAATCAAAACGCTAATTTTGTGATCACATGACAATATCCTGTCTATGATTGTTTCTATAATAGAATCAATTAAATCCAAAGGATTCCTGAACAGGGCCAGTTTTTAGGCCGCAAAGCCATGACGTCGTTATGTCAGAGCGCAGAGATATCATAACTTGGACGCGTGTTGTAAGTCCACATCAATATGAGGCCAAAATTGAATTTTAACAAACATATAAATATAATACCGTTGAGATAAAATATCAAGTATCAAGTTATAATTATTGACCAACACTTCTTTCCACACAGGATTGCTCTAACTGCAGTGAAAAGTTACAAGGCGGCGACGTGGCAATTTTTGCAGAGAGAGCTGGGCTTGAAAAATGTTGGCACCCCGAATGCTTTGTTTGTTTCACTTGCAACGAATTGTTAGTGGACTTGATATATTTTTACAAGGACAGCAACATTTATTGTGGTAGGCATTATGGTGAATTAACGAGAGTTCGTTGTGCTGCTTGCGATGAGGTAGGAATACTTTCTGTATCATGTATAATTTATGACCGTATTTAGTGCCGTCGGAAGCTGCTGCAGATTGGGGGCGTGGGGGTATTGTTCTCAAGAGAGTAGATATTAAAGGTTTCATTCATGTTTTTTTTTTTAATAAACTACTAATGTTTTTCAAGTTATTGGTGGAGTTGGGGGACCCCTAATCTTCCCTCGATTCCGACAACACTAGTGATATTCCCCACAGATTTTTAAAATTAACATACTTAGCATGATTTCTTCGATCAAGACTTTGACCAAAAGCACATTACCAGCACGTGTAGAAAGTAGTCAGATTGACGTGTACTCCAATAAAGGGAGTTACAGTTACAGCTAGTGATTTTAAATATGTCTGTATAGTGAGCATACATACATATTTGATTGTACTAGCAGCATTGCTCATGTAAATGAGGCTTTAGTAAATATTTTGTTCATGTGAATATTTAACTCTGTATTATTTTTAGCAGTATTGCTCATGCAAAGGAGGCTTTAATAAAAACATTTTGTTCATGTGCATATTTAACTCTGTATTATTTTTTCATCGTGCCATGTGGCGTCTTTAGACAAAAAGGAGCTAAGCAACGCCTAATAAATAAGAATGTAATATAACTGAAATGCAATTTGTTGGATGTAACTAAGCAAGTATGTGACGTTGAAAATATTAATGTCAGTAATCTGAAATTAATTATATCCACCCTTCTTACGCAGCTGATTTTCACAAAAGAATACACGCAAGCCGAAGGTCGAAGTTGGCACATCAAACATTTCTGTTGTTACGAATGCGACGCAGAACTTGGTGGGCAACGATATGTAGCAAGAGATGAACACCCTTACTGTCTTGAATGTTATGGCAAAAAATATGCTAAAATATGCAACGAATGCAAACAAAGGATTCCACCCGATGCAAAACGAGTTACATACAAAGAGTTCCATTGGCATGCTTGTGATGCCTGCTTTAGCTGCCGTAACTGCAAGATGAACCTTCTGGGAAAGCAGTTTATTTGCAAGCATGACAATGTATTTTGTTCGGTAGAATGTGCAAGAAGTTAATTTTAAGGTTCAGATGAAGAATATTGATAGATTTATATTAACTGCGAAAGGACTCGTGCATTTGACTAAAAATAAACTTAATGAATGCGCGAAGAGAAGATAACATACTGTTGGTAAAAGTTGCAAAAGACAATTGCTTTTGTTGTATTAGTTATATAAAACAAGTTGTTAGAGCTATGCTGTTTGAACTGCACGCTGAATAGTTATTATTTAATAGCAAAATATCATTTAAGACTTACTGGCTACTGTATGTCGTTTTCTTTGGGATTGCTGTTTTCTTACATCAAAGTGGGGTGTAACTCCAGTCTTTCACGAAATATCATTTCATAGTAGCTTCGTAACTTTCTTTTCTATTCGCAGTGAATTGGAGGTTCCATAAGGAAAATGTCCTCTGAAAATGAAAACAAGATTAATAATGAAAATGTACTTTGAAACCATTTAGAATAAAATATCACCAAATGACAACGATTTGTTGCTGCAGGAGATAGACGTAGCCAGTTGTGTAGAAGGGGTTCTAAATCGACTCGTTTTTACCTTTTTTATAATTACCTTCATGGAGCCTCCTTGGGCCTTATTTCTATTTTTGTAGCTCTGAACTACTTGACACCGTCGTGAGGGTGGGATTTGGGGGTACAAATGTTTCTTAAACATTGGTCAAAATGTCTGCGAACTTTGTAAAAATTTGGTCCAATTTTAGCAAATCCGCTACTGACATGTTTTCAAATTTCTGGCGGCTCATCTCCGTACACTTGGGAGTTATAATCATCACATTTGTAGAATAAAATGTTCCTGAGGTCTCTCCTTCGCGGGGTATTTTCCTCTGCAGTTACATGTTTTTTACTGATCAACAAAACGAAGTAGATTTGGAGCAAGTCTACCCAATTGGAAGACGTAGCGCGGTTTCCAATGATTAAAAGAGGGTGCCCGCAAATCTATACTTGCGGATTCAGTGATAGTTATCCCATAAAACGTTTGTAGACTGTATGCCTTATCTGTGGGCGAAATTGTTTTGATGGGAAAATCGTTCTCACTGAAAATTGCAACATCATCAATAGTCCCCCAATAGTCGAGATGAACTGAAAAATAAAACAGCAAATGCAATTGCAATTTTATTTAATTACCCAGGGCGGGTATTCACTATTGGTAAGTGATGATGCGTCAGACACTTTGGGTATGGGAAAATGGTATATGAAAGAGGCGGATCCAGCAGAATATGGCGACCGATGTTATATTGAAAAGTAGGGCCCGGGAAATTTTTTTTAGCGACCATGCCCTTTACATTGGTTTTTCTGACCGGTTTGGATCCGCCCCTGTCTGGTATATTTTGGGTGGGCCAATTTTATGGTATTTAGTATCTTTTTGGGGTGTTGTCCAAAAAAAACGGTAGAAATATGCAAATAATACAATAAGTCAAACAGAAGCACAACTGAAGTTTTGAAATCATTCTTTTTTCTAATTAATGAAAGTTCAGCCATTTGAGTTCAGCAATCTAGTTACATCTGAGTTTTGTTTGCAAGCAATTGCGCCCAAAATGAATGTATACTTCCGAGGTGTAAATTTATAGAATAAACAGGAATGGTCGTGGTCTGGTGGTCCACATTATAGCCTGCTTTGCATTCTCTCTCTCAAACAAATCTATCGCAATCGCTATGACAACCACAAAATGGCCTACTAACTGTTCACTTAAAAAGAGCAATATTATGTTTGGAACGGATTTAAAAGTGAGTTGTGTCAGTCAAGGCTAAACGTTTAACATGAATTCGAAAAAGATTAATATTGATAATACAGTTGATTACTCTCAATGGGAAAGGAAAGGCGTAGTAATACCGAAACCTGGGTTGTCAAACAAGAAAATAAATGCAACACCATCTCAACGCAGATTTATTAGGCCCAACAAAAACGCTGATGGTTTTCCTTTTATGCAAGGTGATAGCAGCGCTTCAAGAGAAGACACACAACGTTTTGGGGTTGCAGACTCTCCACTAACTATGAAAAGACAACAAGGCGCCGAGTCCGCATGTTCTGCATTGTGCCGCCACCTTCCGAAATTAAGAACCAAAAACCAAGCAACAATTGCCGCAGAAAATCGCCTGGAAAACCCAGAAGACATCCAGCTCCTCAGGTTTCAAGTGAAAGCAAAAAAACAGTGTGTTTTGGAATGCAAGAGACAAATCTTGAATCTTATTGAGGAAAATGTAAAACTGAAGAAACAAATGCAGAATACTGAAAAAAATACGCATGACAATGTCAAAGAATTATTACAGAAATATCATAAGTTGAGAGGAGCTATGGGAACCATAAATGAAGAGCATACAAAACAAAAACATTCCTCAAAAGGATCATTCAGCGAAGTTAAAAACATGACTGAAAATGCAATTGCTGAATTGGAAATTAAACTTAAACGTTTGCAAGGTCTAGTTATGCAAAAGCGAAATGAAATAAAGACTTTGAATAATTACAAAAATAAGGAATACCCTGAAAAGGTTTTGATGATAACTAGTCTGAAAAAGGAACTTCGTGCTCTTGAAGAAATGCAAAAAAAGGATTTAGCTGAAGTAGACCAAATTGTCAAAGTGGAGAAGACAAAATATCAGGACGTTGCTTCACAAGATCAATTTCAAGTAATAAAAGACACAACAAATCATATGTTTGATACAATGGACAGGGGTGTTAAAGAAACTGCATTTCAAAATGTTAGACTTAGAAATGAAATTGAAATGCAGATGCAAGAGCATTTATTGCTTGAAGCTGAAAATGACCAACTGGAAAGTGAAATAACAAAACTGATCGAAGAAGGAAAAGCAGCACGTAGGAAGATGTTCCCTATCACATTTTATTCAAATGAGAAATGTCTGCCGGATACAGAGGTTGAACTTGTTATTCCCAGAAGAGAGTTCATACCAATTTAGATCATTACATATAGCGTGCATTTTAACTGAAGAATGTGCATTAAAGTAAATATTAAAAAACAACCATAAACCCTTTAGATGATGACATGGATAGATTGTAAATGTTTGTCACAAAACTTTGTGTGACACAGCATTTCTGTAGTAAATTATCAGGAAAATAATGAATTCTTCAAATGAGCCTTTAAATTTCCTTGTAAAACACAGTAACGATTATTGTAAGCTGCAAAGATAAGTGTAATTCTGGAAAATTACAAGTTCCATCTTCTGCCAAATTTTGTAAAGTAAAATAAAAAATAAACTCATTGTAATCTGAAAGTGTTTTTTCATTATTTCTGCAACATAGACCAGCCATATTTCTGGAAAAATAAAACATTATATAGCCAGTGGCCAGGTACCTTGAATTATAACATGGTTAGTTCAAAAGTATAGGCATTAACAAGTCAAGTCAGCTGTGTTCCCACGCCACACCAAAAAAACAATTAGAAATTGTGCTAGTTATGATTTTGAGTGTATAGACACAGTAAAGAAAAACAGTTTTTGTGAAAATTTTATTGGGATGAACTACAGTTGACACTTAAGAATTTTCTTAAAGCTAATTTCTTATAACTGTTATTTGATATCAATGTTTTAAAATTGCAATATCAAATTTCAATCTGGTGTTTTATAACATATGCTAGATTGATAAGCAACGTTAACCTCTTGATAGAAATATGTGCCAATACTTTCAAGAAAATATTCAGTCATTTGAAAAATATATTATTTAAGCTTTTAATGCAAAATGATATGAATACTAAACATATTGGTGCTAAAATTTTAAAGATACCAGATAGACCATGTATTTTGTTTGACTGTACCCTCACCGAAAAACATTTCAACCCAAATAGTCTGCTGTAAATTTCTGATTTAGTGAGCTGCTTTTGAATAGGCGCCACTCCAGAATCTGTATCTGTAGACATCACAAATAAATTTTTTAAAATATATAAGTTTTCAATTGTCATTCAATAACAAATTAAACAATATCAGGTGTTTATTTGCAAAAAAGTAAATAAACATTTAGCACCACAAATAAATTTTTTTAATTTACCCTGCATGGAAATTTTTCCAAGTGTCTCAAAAATTTTGCAGAAAGTTAAATAACACAGTACAGTGGCGCATAATCAGACATTTACGTTATGTTATGGACATCATTGCAGAACATAATAAAAAACTGCTTTTAAATATTTTTGTTAAAGTAAATTTTATTTTTTTGTTTGTGCTTATTTCTCCATGGAATGCAGTCTGGTACTGAGTCTTTGCTTTCTAAGAAAATGCAAATTTCATAACTAAAAAAAATGTCCAAAATCGGTCTTGTTTGGGCGCGAACTCACTTCGAAAGAAAAATTTACATCGAAATATCTAAAATTAACATAGAGTTTTGTCTGCAATTACCCCCAAACATATTATATGTTAATGGTGCTCAGAAAATGGGGGGGGGGGTGCTCAGAAGTTGTTTTCTATCAGCTGATCAGCCTTGTCTTTTGTAAAATCATAATTTGTGTCTCCAAGAAGGATAATTTCTTTT
>JAYJMH010063548.1:0-11937 GCA_036873815.1 Phacellophora camtschatica | reverse complement strand
AGTCTTTTTGGCGCCTATCATCTGAACCGCCAAAAATTCTCATCACGTGATAAAAAATCTTTCTATTGTTTAATTTTTAATTTGTTACTGATGTAAAAAAATTAACCTGGAGCAAGTCTGGAGAAATTTGATTGTCTGGAGAGATTTGGAAAAATGGAGATTTGTTTTAGTTTTCAGTATTTAAAAATGAAAAAGTAACAAATGCAACGCCCTGTGTCTATTATACAAACCAGCCACATAATTCAGGAACGAGGTAAAAAAAACGACAAATTTAACAATATTTTGGTTGCTAATATTGTTGCTAATTTGATTTAGCTCTGAAGAAGCCTTGTATGCCAGGGCGAAATATAAGCAACCAAAATATTGTTGAATTTTATCTCTAGTTCGTCGAAAGCATCCGTGGATCGTACGAGCATTCTGCAATAGCGTGACCTTTTCTGAAAGCACATAACAATAATTACCAAGCTTCCAGCAGTAACCTGGTCCACAACCATTCGTTCGCCATCACCATCAGCAGCTATGAAACATTTTAAAAAACATTTATCTCAAATGAATATCTGTTGCATTTCCCTGTAAAAATATTGTAGTTTCTGGAGAAATCAACAGCAGAAATGCACAAATTTATTCCAACTAAAAAGCAATTCAAATAAAATGTTTCATTTTGCAAGGAGTTAAATAAGCAAGGCAAGCTAAAAATTATACAGTTCCTTCACACAGATAACATGTTATTGCAACACGTTATTACACGTTATCGTAAAGTTATTACGCGTTATCGTAACGATATTACGCGTTATAGTAACGTTATTACGCGTTATCGTAGTAAATCGTTCCTGGGTTTGGAGGTACTAAATTTTATCATGTAGCCGTAAAATGTTCCCACGTTTGCAAAGAAGCTGTGAAGGAGCTTTAATAATAATGATTCTGTTATTGTATGGTTATTGCTTTAATGTGATATAAAAAGCTTCAATCTACACAATCAACACTGAGTTATACTCATTGAGACCAATAATAGAGGATTTATGCTGCTGCAATCTGATTACTTAAGTTTCTTCGACATTACTCAAAGATTACTTTATAGATTTTGGGAAACAAGGTGTCACATTTTAAGTTGAAGCTTTTTACATCAACGTCAGTCATAAACATAATCATCAAAATGAAAGCTCTACCATGGTATATTTACAAACGTTGGGACACCCCGTATTTTCTGAAACATCAAACAAAATTTATTTATTCTCCGTGGGGTTCTCATGTTTGCCGATTTATGACAGTATTGTATGACTTTAAAATGGGCGTTACTCTAAAAAAGAGGAAGTATCCCGCGAAAGAAAAGGGCGCGGCCCAAAAATTTCCAGGGATACGCCCCAAGATCCATTCTTGAGGGATTTATTCACTCGGTAGCATCTCCTAGAAAAATTCGGTAGCATCTCCAGGGGTCTGCGTCTCCTAGAAAAATTCACGGAACCGACCAAGTAAACGTATGGCAATAAATAGGAACACAACAGATTGTGACAATTTTGGTATCCCTGTGATTTCAATGTGTAAACAACAGTCATTGAACTACCTACCAATCACCGCATATCCGTCCTTGATTGACGCAGGAAACGATGGATGGGGTTCAAGTGCATAAACATCTTCTCCAAGGAAAAATCCAAGCGCGTCTATGAATAAAAGTTAAACAAAACATAAATCTCTTCCGAATAAACGCCACCACATTGTCCAGGTGGCAAAAAGACTCAATTTCAAATGTCGAGGCACTGGCGAACATAATGAAATATTTCAAATTGAATATTTTTCAGAAGTACTTTTCGTTGAAACGCCCATATTTGGTGAGGCTTACATACAAACTGACCAGAGTATTTGCAAATTGAAGGGTTTACAAAAGGGGGCTTATATTTTAGGGGGCCTCATAATCGGAGGTTTGCAGGAATTAGTGCAAAAATCTCGAGATGGATAACAGGGGTATATTTCTTCTCCGAGAATTATCCCTAAAAACGCCTTTTAGAGAAAAAACAATATCGTGACAACTTGTACGAACCTACAGGTGAAATCTTTTTTGAAAAACCTAATATAGGAGAATATTTGAGAACAAGCGGTATTGCTTCATCCATTGACATCATTGGATATGGAGATTTTCTGTCTCTTTCTGCAATGTATTCGTAGTAACGAAGCTCTGTAATTGAAAAATTAATAAAACAATGCAAAGGAAATATTAATGACAATTTGTAGATTAAAACGACTCGACTAAGTTTTTATCCTGCCGGATACACCAACATATGTCCCGACGTTTGAAAAGCCGTTGTGGAGGAGCTATGGTTTTAATTCTTCTGTTTTTGCATGAACGTGAATCGGGATATACGTAGCCTTGCTCCAAGCCTGTCTCTTCAGTCAGTAAAACGAGTATATTACAAAACCTTCTGCGGAGGAGTATTTTCCAAATCTTCCTCGCAAATTTTCCTCCGCAGAGGATTTGCCCGTTTTTGACGCTTTACTGATATTTACCGATAAAAGAGGTAGACTTGGAGTAAGTCTATGATATACGAGGCTTCAATTTATAGTTTTGTGCCTTGTTTGCAAAAATCTACCAAATAATCACTGAGCTATACTCAAACATAGAGGATTTCCACTGCTGCAAGCTGCTGAAAATACTACATTATGGCTTTGAGAATTTGGCTTTTATCATTACAGCTCAAGGATTTCCTTAATATATTTTGGCAAGCAAGGTGTAAAATGTTAAGTCGAAACCTCGTGCATCAACGTCGAGTAAAATAAAATTGTCAAAACCAAAGCTCTACCATAACAGCTTTGAAATCTGGGGACATTCTTAAGCCACCTGGTAGTCTGATCACTTCAGACCCACCTTTATCGCACACCACCACCCTCACACTGCTCGATGAAGCGGTTATCAGATCTGGCAGAGCGAATCGAGACTCGGGCAACAAGCCAAGCCACCTGGTAGCTTTTTGTATCTATGCAACGGAAATCTGGGCCTTTAAATCTGAAGGTGAACGAAAGCTACAAGATTTTAAGAACGGAGAAGTATATCTGTAGAAGAAGAAAAAATAGATCCATCCGTGAACACAAAGATGATCTTACCAACAATAGACCCAAAGGGGGAGACCTCCCCCCCCCAAAAAAGATGGTGGGATCAAATGAGAAAAGATACAGACATTTCTCTACTTAAACCCAAAACGAATGTCAAAGATCGTAACAAATAGAGGAGAGAATTAACAAGGATCACAATGGTCTAAGTAAGCAAGTAAAACTTTGAAAGCCATCTGAGTTTTTTTATAGGCCTTGACGTAAAAATGAATACATTTTCATAAAAGTTTCAACAAAAAGGAGAACGTAAGATTAAACCTTGCTACAGTCTTATCTCAAAATTAAAAAAAGTTGAAAACGAGGAGCAAATTTTAAATAACGTACTGAATACAACAAAAGAGAACTCTGCGAAACAAAAGATTCAATTCTACACATAACAATGAGATTTGTCACTGCGAAGAATACATTTCACATCTTCATCGCATCCAAACTCATCATAATTGCTTTCTTTGTTTATTTTGATCTGATCAGGTGTGAAATGTATTCCTTTAAATTGCAAATCGTATTGTGATGTTTGAAGCCGAAATCTTTTGTTTTACGAAATTCGCCCTTGCAACTGAATACAAACTTCTGATTTCATCCTCGGTTGGTTTATCTGTTGTCTTATGCGGACAAACATGTGAGCCACCTTCTTCTAGCTAAATAAATTAAAAATCGCAATGTATTTAAATTGCAAAGAGCAGTAAATGTATTTCTTAGACTTGCTCCAAGTCTATTTCGTTTCGTTAATCAGTGAAAAATAAAAAAATATGTAGCTGCGGAGGAAAATACCCTACGGAGGAGGTACCTTGGGAAAATACTCCTATTTTCATCCGCAACGACATTTCCTTTTATACTGATTAACGAAACAGACATGAAGCAAGTCTAGTATTTCGTGACTCTTAAAACAAATCCCAGATTCCCATTGGATTACCTCACTGGAATAGTAAATGGTGGCTGCATATTACTGACTTAATAATGTGGGTAATTTTAGAGGAGTAATGAGAGATCCAAAAAATGGAGGAAATTGATAAACATTGCTCGTTTTCCTGTGATTCATTGGTCAAGGGTTTCATGGTCCGGTAATTTCGCGGCGAGAAAGAAGGAGACCTCCGGATGAGAGTAGAAGGATGAGGTATTGAAGATTATATTCTTTGCCAGAGCCAGCTCTCCTCTTCTCAGTGGGAACTCTCAAGGTAAAAGCAAAATGGAAAAAAGATGAAAATGAAATGAAAATGAAATGAAAAGCAAACCCTCTAAGAATAGAATGACCGGCTCTTCTAGGATGGCCGTTCGTGTAGAGAAGGCCTTAACAGTCTTTCCAAAACAATAAAATCCTACAGGCTGACCCAAAAAGTGTCCCTACGTTTGCAAAGCTGCTGTGGAGGAGCTTTAGTTTTGATCATTTTATTTTTGATTGAAGTTGATACAAGAGGCGTTAACTTAAAGTTTGATACCTTTTTGCCAAAATCTACCCAATGATCACTGGGTTGTTTGCAATTAAACCAAAAATAAAAGATTTCTGCTGCTGCAGTGTCATGAAAATACTATACATTATCGCCTTAACAAAGCCATTAACGTTGGATTTCCTTTAGTAGCTCAGGGATGACTTAGTAGATTTCGTTAAACAAGGTATCAAACGTTTAAGTCTAAAGGCTTTTACAACTTAGTCAAGCAAACAAAATTATAAAATCCAATGCCCATGCATTGCATCTTTTCAAACGTAGGGACCACGCGGTTATGAAAACATATTTTACCATAGATGTTGTAGCCTGCATTCCAGCTTCCTCTGACTGCATTGATTCGTGAAGCTTCTTCACCAGGTGTAAATTTTCTCCTAACAAATCTGAATAACGGCAAAAAAAACCATTTTTATAACGAAGTTTGAAAATTAGATTTTTGAAATCTACATAATAGAAAAAAATAAATAAATAAATCTCTCAAAAAAAGAATGCTGTTTACACCCGTTCGTGTAGTCTTAGATTAAACATCCTTGAGTTCAAAATATTTTGTCAATAGTTAATCATACAAAAGTAATTAATTAGATTATAATTGCTACAATTAGAATATAAATTAATACTATAATATATATTATAAATATTTCATAATATTATCTTATTTTATAATTATTGAACCATCCGATGATTCAAATATGTTGCTGCTGTAACTGTTTTAAAACTGGACCAAAAATAATTTGAAATCAAAGCAGACTGATCTGATTTAGGTCAATGGAATTGTTTGTTGATATTGAATCAAAGCAAATTTGTCTGACCAATTTTTTGTTACAACAAATTTTATTTAATCTTTAAAATGAATTCACACTTGCTTAAAATCAACCGACACTTGTATTTTACGGATTGTAATCAGTAAATTACAGGTGCCGATTGATTTAAATAAAATAGAAAATGCAGTAAAAAATGATTATCTGAAGCAAAATTCTTTGATCATAAAATAGAACGGACTATATGGCATGATGGAGGGCGGAATAATTGTGAGTGGCATTTTTGATAGTCCTTGGGTAGGTAAGGTAGGTTGTTAACGAGGGTTTATACTAGGGTACCTGAAAATTTGACCTCTGCGGAGGGGAAAACTTTCTCTGCTCTAAATGCTACTGATAATGGTTGCAAACAGCAACTATCAAATTCTAATGTACCATCACATCTCGAAACAACATACCCAAGGACAATTCAAAAATGCCACTCGCAATCGTTTCGCCCTGAGATGGTACCTAACTCCACCATAGCCCGGTCTTAAAACAATTGTTACCTAATGCATGTGGTAGAGCTGGCCAAACAAACCCAAAACATTCCTGAAATTAAATCAAATTTATAATTTAAAAAATTAGAGTAAAACTACAGGAGATTATTGTACGTTCTTGACAATATCACTCTGATGGGTGTTCCAAAAATGCACACACCTTTGCGATCTATCGTAAAGGAGCTTACTTTTAATCGTCCTACTTTTGCTTGCTTTCAGTATCTTCAGATCCCATGCTTGATGCCATGCTTGGCAAAATACATATAAATTTCACCAGACATACAATACAAAAATAAATTTTTATGGTATCTTCAAACCAAAAAGGCATAGATCAATTAAAAAGAATTAAAAATTGACAGATTGCAGCAGGAAATTTATTGTATTCTCCTTGCAAGAGCATAAATGGTCGGAATGGAAGCTTACTCCACGGGCTTTAGGAACAGTAAAGTTTATAGGTATTTACTCCCACGTCAATTTTTTTTCATTTTACTTGTCCTACATTCTGTGTTTTTATTTTTGTCATAGACGACAGGTTTTTATCTTTGTGCCGTGCTAACTCAAAGCTGTTATGCTACATATTTTGATCCTTGAATGACTCTATTTTTCTTTGTAATAGTTTATCCAAAACGTGATTTTATCATGTCTCGATGTCGAAGTAATGGAAATTTGGCATAAAGTTCACTACTTTATCTGGATTAGCTTTGCGATTTTGACATTTATGCTCATTACAAAACCCTTGGTTTAAAGAAAACCCAAACTTTTAGTTTCTATTGCGCACAATAAAGTGAGTATTTCATATATTTTGCAAAGTAAGATATCAAACTTTAACTCTTTCATCCCGGGAAGGGCCATACGGCCCATTGACAAACAATGTAAGACATCATATTTTTAGGAGGTAAATGCAGGTAGAACTTTACATTAATTGAAGATATTTAAGCGTAAGTTTATCATATAAATTAAGTTGGTTTGTGTATGCTACCCCCTGCAAAATGAAACTTGCATAGGATGTGCCTGTTTAACAACAATAAATCCGGGCGTGAAAGAGTTAAAAGCCTCTTCTAATAAACACAAGCAAAAACAGAAATATCGAAATATAGCTCCTGAGCTTTGCACACGTGCACTTGATTTTGAGGGGCATTCAGTACCAGTAGAGGCCCCGTAACCTCAAAATTGAAACTTTGCGCTTGGATTAATATATCACACTGATAATAACATAACAAAAAGGTTTCGTACTTGCGATCCTTTTGTACTGCCTGGAAGATTGATGATAAGTGTCTTATGACGGATGCCGCAAACTGCTCTGCAACAAAACAATGAGGAAAACATCGACACATTATTTCCAGCAAAAAACATACAGTCATTTTCAACATTTACATGCTACATGGGCCATTTACATTTATCATTTTCAACATTGATTAACTCAAAACTTCCGTTTCAAAAGCAATCAGGGACGGACTTATGAGGGTGTAGGGGGTGTGACATCCCTGGAAATGTAACTCGGAAATTTCAATTCGTCTCGTCTTACTATTTATCAGCATATTTCTAATTATACTCGGCAAATGTTTTGTGACATCCACCTTTTATAATCGTCTGCGGAGGGCCCTGAAGACAATTATATAAATTGAAAAATAAACAACGCAAATCCATTTTCAGAAATAACGTTTACGAACCAGCCTAAAACTTGCAAAAAAATAAAATTTTAATTTAACATCTTCTCCAACTTCATTCCCAAGAGGACATTTGCAGTGAAAAAATACCACTGATAGCAACCATGAAAAATTTACTTCTCTCTTAAGTGTCCTTAAATCGAAGTTGCGTCTTGCTCAAGACAACTTAGAAAACTGTTACCTTGACAATACTGCGAGTTTTGTTATCTTGAGTGAGCCAGCGATCATTGCGTGTGCAAGTCCAGGTGCCTCTTTGAATATAACTTCTCTTGTGGCCTGCAAAATGTGCTCGAATTTGTACAAAATTTTGAACAATAAGAGTAAAACGTCTAGCATTCTACGAGTTCAATTTGAAAATAAAAAATAATAGAATTAAACTAAATTTTTGGCATATCCTTCTATTCTTCTCATAATATTTGACCTCAAGCCAAGATTTTAAATACAACTTTTGGTCATCTGTCTCCAAAACCAGTCTTTTTTACAAAAAAAGAAAAATCAAGTCGAGAAAAATGCAAATTGTTTGGAAAAAATGAGGGGGGGGGGGGGGGTAAGAATTTAGCCAGATTTTCATATATTTTAGTTAGCAAAAAAGCTAAGGATCTGATTGAATCTATGAATATTATCTTGCCACAGTCAACGTATTTCAATCATGCATTCAGTTTTCGTCTTTTATTTCTCTATTGAATATGGCAACAATCGTGACGCTTAATGTTTTAGAGGGGCTGTGTATTGTTTACAGCGCATTTCGGCGCATTTTAAGTATTATTGTTGTTACCAGACTCAATCAAATCCATTTCCTTTTTTGGGACACCCCCGGTCATGATTTAATAACACCACTATAAGTATTATTTATAGCTGGTGTTATTAAATCATGACCGGGGGTGTATTAAATACCTCCGGTGTGACATCTCTTGGTGCGAATCCAGTTCCTCCCGTTGTAAATATCAAGTGGCAATGTTCTTCATCGGCCCACTGTGCAAGCACCCTCTAAAAATCATGTACATGAAATAATCTTAAAATACACCTGCCTGGGTACCAGACTTTTCAGTAAAAAAAAGATGAAAACCTCTTCAGACCAGATTCTTCATATTTTTATTGAAAAGCCTGGTACCCAGGGTAGAAATAAACCTGCCTGGTAGAGTTTCTATTGACAGTAAAAAAATCTGAAAATTTGCAAACTTGTGGAGCTATTCCAAAGTTTTGCAGAGCAAATAGTTAACGTTATAAGTTTGTTTGTTCATTTATTTTAATTCGTTTGCCAAAATAGCTAAAAATATACACAATGATATACAAAGTCAACTAATCAAAATCAAATGTTACAAATCTACGTTTACAAATAGATGTAATATACGTATGAAAGCTCAAAATTAAATACTAAAGTTTCTTAAATTAAATACTAAAGTTTCTTAAACTAATTTCAGAGTCAGTTAATCAGTAAACATCTTCAGATGAACAGATGATAAACGAAAAATAAATGTTAAAACAAGTAAATTGCATTGTTTTCATGGGTAAAATTAGTGAAGTGATATGATGTTTTGATTTGAATTGATCTGAGCAGTGCAGGCATATTCTTACCTCTGCGGAGGAGTATCGACAGGGGAAAATTATCCATTCTATCTTAGTAAATTGTTATCCATTAGCAGATGAAAACAAAATATGAGTTCTTTATATACCTCTATATCATCTTTTTCGTCTGCAACCAACTCTGTCAGAATCTTTAGACTGTCACTGTAGATATTACAATATGAAAACAAGTCTATCTTATCATGATTGTTAACTTGCAACCCCTATGAAAATACTAAATCGTGCAAAAAAAGATCAATTTAAGGAGCAGGGTAAACATGTTCAAACATGTTCAAAAAGAAAATAAATTTGTGTGTAACCATTTAGTAACTAAATGCAAAATTGGTGCACATCACATTCTAAATTAATTTGACAGTTTCATATATCTATAGTATGTATGTTTCACTGGATCACTTCTTCCTGTTTGTAAAGTCATACAAGAGAGCCTGTCAGAAAGGTATGGCACTTCTTGCCAAGTTTTCGAGTGTCCACAAAGAATTTCTGTTATTCCCAATGGTCTTATTGGAATACCCTACTGTTTTATCTGGTGTGCAAGTGTCATACTTTGCAGATAAGCAGTACAGCAAACAAGGCTGCAGAATAATTTGTGTGCCTGCGACCAGAATTTAATCTCTAAAGTGTGCCTGCAACTACTTTGACATTCGGTAATATTTCCAGTAAAAAAAATCATATGATAGTGTTTGAAGGCTTAGAATAGTATTGGACTAATTCAATTGAAGGACAATTTTTGATAAATGCTTTATACTAGTGTTTATATTTATTAAAACCTAATAGAAATTGTGTGCGAGGCTGTGTGAAAAGAATATGGCTACAAATTATATGAAAAGGAGCATTTACATAATATTATGTGGATAATCAACATTACTATATAATTCGAATTGTTGGGTACAACGATATAATTCGAATTGTTGGGCACAACTATATAATTCGAATTGTTAGCCACACTGGGGAAATGCATTGTAATAAATATTTTTGAAATATTTCCACCAAACTAGGACTTTGCTAATTCTCCACTCATTCCAAAAATTACTGATATGCACACACATTAGGTCCATTATAAAAACTGCGGCAAGAGCATCTCGTAGCAATGTAACAACAAATAAAAACCAAAAGCAATCTTATTTTCTAATATTCTTTCCATATTTTTTGACTGATGCCTCCAATAACTTTGCTTCACTCTTTTTATCGAACTATCACATTTTCCAGGAAGAGTAAGGCTCCTGGGTTAATTTTTACTGTACATGTGCACAAAGATTACTTTGTCAAAATGTGGATGCAGGTGCTAAAATATGCCTGCGACTGCCGGTCGCCACTTTCTGCAACCCTGTCAGCAAATACCTGGATAATTTCTTCTCCACTAATGATTTTAAGTTGGGTCCACTTTTATCTTCACTCTTGCCACTGAAGCAACTATCACTTACTGTTGAAACAAAACTGCATGTTAAATTCAAACTCAGTTCACATAACAAAAACACTTAACTTTCAATAAATTTCTCAGAAAATTTAACTTCTAAACTGAACACCTCTACAATAACTAATTTGCAAATGATCCAACACTTGTAAACGGCAACGTCCTTTACTTTGGCTGTAAACACACTTTTTATTAAATGTTATACTGGACTGCCTCTTAATTAAGAAATTTTTAGGGACATGTTTTTTCGACCATACTTCTTCACTTTTGTGGGGAATATGTGTTTTAGCAAAATTGGCAAATTACAAGATTAAAAGGAATCTTTTCAGGAAGATTTATCAAAATTATGAATCCTTGAAAATTTTACAGCAATATTTAACATTTTGCACAACATTTGTCTAGTTTAATAACAGTTGTCTAGGATTTTTTATGGCAAATTTCCTGATAATTTTGTCCAAGTTAATCTGTAGGAATGAACCTCGCATAAATCCTCAAGAGCATTCATGTTTAAAGGATTGTTGGGAATCATACATATTGTGCAATATTCAAAAGGTTTTCTTCCATTTCAGTACAGGTTTATTTCCTTTTAAAACGGTTTACATCCTATTACGTACAGGTTTTCTTCCTGTCCCTCATCGGTTTGTAAGCATCAAACAATTCGAAATCGGCATTTTATTTTAATTCTTCGGAAAATGGGCTAAGGAAGAAACTTGAAGGAATTTTTTGAACAGTCAGTTTGATCATTTTTGATTTTTTGTGTGACAATTCTCAAAATGGGAATTTAAAAAAATATCTGACCAGTTTTTCAAATCACTGAAACCGGTCTTTAAGTACCAACAAGTACTTGATTTTGATTTGTTTTACTCTCGTAATTATGTTATTATTATATTATTATTTATATGTATTGTGTGTGTGCTCCTGCTGCATGTATGTATGTAAAGTATTAAATAATTTATAATTATAGCAGCCACAAACATAGCACAGCGCTGACTCACTCTCACTCAACTCACGATCACTCCAACCAACCCAACCAAGCAAAAAAATTAAAAACCACCTGTTAAAATTCCAACTATTAACTCTCCGTGATCTTTGATACACTTGCCAACGCCTCCCTCGGTTCCTTCAGTTCCATCTACTACATCTGTTTCATCAGCCATCTTGCTCTTCAAATGGTAAAATGCAGTTGCGTTGCTGTTGTTTGCTGCAAAATGTTCTACTATGACGTCGTTTTCCACGAATTTCTAGGAGTCTTTTCCCAGACCAGAAAGTTTGTAAAGTGCGGGGCAAATGTAGACTAGCTACACCAGTCCCTACTATTTCGCTTAGTAGCTCTATAGAGGGACTGGTAAAAATACAGTAGAAGTATTGGACTGACCCGTGCCAACTTCTTGGCACAGCAATCTGATTGGCTGCTGAGATTTTTCTGACATCTGATTGGCT
>JAYJMH010063537.1:0-11937 GCA_036873815.1 Phacellophora camtschatica | reverse complement strand
TCCCCGTATAACAACGATTTTCGTAATCAGCGCATAAAAATTGACCAAAAAAAGTTGGTCTGGTAAATTCCCTCGAAAAGTGACGATACCCCCCCCTTCCTCGCCTGGACTACTTGTCACATGACATTACTGGGTGAAAATAAAACGAGTGTTTACGGTCTATAATTGACTTGCCGCAAGTTTTCGCTCGTCGAAAACAAAACAAAGACTTGCGGCAAATCAAGGCCTACAACTTAAACTCGCTTCGAACTGGGTTTGAACTCCTTGTGGGTTGATTCAAACGGTTTTGCATATATCTCTCGGGAGCTTTCAGTGTTAATTTAGCCTCAGCTATCTCGAAAATTCATCGCCTCCGCCTCGAATTGAACAAATTTTCATTCCCCTTGAGAGTTCGAGATAGTGGGGTCAACTGTATTTGCCATTTGTAAGGGGCCAGTCATTCGTAGCTCTGGGTCAGGGGCGGGTTCTTGAAAATTTTTACTCTAACTTTTCATACCACTGTCAACAAATTAGAAACTATTGCATACCCCAGAGGGACCATTTATTAAAGTATGAAGAAAATTGTTTGCGTACAGTCCTTTGTAGTTGTTGCCTGCTAGCTCACTTTGTTCGCAGTTGGTATTTTCAAACGTGCCCCTAATTAATGAAGAAGAAGTAGATTCATAAAACCTCGTTCCCGTTGCAGTTAAAATAATGACTACAAGAACTTTTAAAATATGGACGGTTTTGTTGAGTAAAATTTATGAAACGATAAAAAGTATTGACTTTGAGGTTTAGTTATTTTTTCTTTTTTATCCTTTCATTTGGTAGACATATTTTCACAGAAAATTTTGTAGACATATTTTCACAGAAAAGTTTGTAGACATATTTTCACCGAAAATTTGGTAGACATATTTTCCTACTGTCTTTTCTTCCTCCCAACGAGGCAGGAGTGGCAGAATTTTTTTAAAGACCTATTTTTAACATTGATCCTTTGCGGTCTCGAAATCAACTTTCGTGGGGGTATAAAGTTTGGCCTCAGGTCGGTTTCACTGCGCTGACAGACCAGTAACATCGCTGAATCTCTACATGTTGCCGGATATATGGCCTGCAAATTGGACGACCAAATTAGACGACCGAAATGGAAGACCAAAATGAACAACCAAAATGAGATAAATGATATGACGCCATACAAAGGACCACTGTGAAAGCCACAGGGTTGTACTCTGGTATAACTTAAGATAAGGGTGCTTAGGTGACTTTTTGGGTCCAAAATTTGGGGAAAAATATTTTTTTGGGTCATTTACACAATTATTTTTCTATGTTCATGAAATTATGGATTAATATTTTAACGGCAGAAAACTGTGCTCCTGGTCAGGGAGCTCGAGAAAACTGACTAACCCCGGCCCAATAAAGCGTAGCACAATAAATGGAAAAGAAGCACAATTTTCCCTGTTGGCTTTTTGTCATGCCACCGAGTCACTATGATGGCAATAGATCGAAATCGAGACTCTCAAATTGTGCAAAACGTCAAGCGAAAAGTCGAGTGAAAAGTCTAGTCGTTTGGTCTCCCCTGCTATAGAAGACTTTTGCTATACACCACACGACTTTTGGCTGAATGTATAGTAAAAAATCTAGTGGAAAGTCTAGTCGTTTGGCCGGGGATTGAGCACCCCAATCCTAATTACCAGAGAGTAGCCCCTCTCGGGTGAAAGCAAGCCTTTTTGATCACGTGATTTCTTCGCAAAAACTTGGTTTTTCTAATTTTTCTAAACATTTTGAAAAAACCAGATATTTCTGCAGTTTAATAAAAACTATAAAAACCTAGCTATGGTAAATTTCTAGTTGTGGTGATTTTCACGTGCCATACACAGCTGTGCTAAATTAGCAAGAAGCAAGATTGGTAACAACATTTTTTGGTCACCAGGAAGATGGTCATTATTCCACCCTCCAAGAAACTACGGACCAGCAGACCGCCGACAAGGAGAGGAAAGGAGCCCCCGCGGAGAAGATTAAATAATATAATTTCAAAGCACATTATATTAACATGAAAAATTTGTGTCAGAAATATTTTAGGTTTTTTTTTCAGTCCATCAAGCAAAATTTCCACATGAAAATTTACCCGATTTTCTTTTAATTCGAACTTAAAAGAGGTGCACTGGACGACTCTGGAATGAGTATTTTGAACAAGAAATATTGCCAAAATATTAGCTTTGGATGTTTTTTAAAAACATTTTTTAAAACTTAAAAACGACGAGAGGCTCAACAACTGTTGGAGGACTTTGATTATCCAAAACTTTTCGATGTCAATGTGCGCTTTCAAACTCTAAAGTGTGATTTTAAAATGAGGATCTGCCAAAGGAACCCCAACGAAACCTGGGTTTTGCTGGTGAACGGAGCGATTATTTCATATATTAAAAATTCCGGTCCCGTATAGACTTCAGTGCCATCGGAAGCTGTTCCAGATTGAGGAGGGGGGATTTATTGTCCTCAGAACAATAGAGAACAAAGGTTGCATTAAGCAATTGTTTTAAACCAACACTATTCTTTAATTTATTTGGGGGGGGATGGCTATGACTATGGTGACAAATTATAGATTTCAAGGGGTGAAATATTTATGCAACAAAACCATTTTTGGCTGCGACTTTGTGTGTTGGAGAGAATGTTTTTGGGGCGTGAATGTAAAATTGTTATTAACGTTTGAATTTTTGCCCAGCGAAAAATTATATATTTACCTTACGTAGTTGCATGAACTGAAATACGATGAAATTAGCGTCGTTGTGTGAACGTTGCGTTGCGTGCGTGAAAATATCGAGCCCTCATGACAGCATACTTACAAAAACATATTCTTAAAATGAAAAAACAGAAACAACGCAAAAAAAAACGATAAATTCATTGATCTGTTTGGTGTTAATATTTCGCCCTGGCCGGCCCTGGTATACAGAGCTTCTTCAGAGCTAAAAGCATATCAAACGTCTTGTTTTCCAGTTTCAACAGCCATCTGTGTTTGTTTCAGACCAACTCGATCGTTAATTGAACACATTAAATTTAAACAAGAAGCCGATGTGTGACGGAACAAAAGAGCGAAAAACACACAATAGAAATAGCGCTTCGGCAGGTGTGTGGGACACAGGAACCTTTTGCTAAAATGAAATTATCAGATAAAAATTTTAACTCAAACAAAGATTAAATCAAGAGAATTTTAATTGTTGCTTGCGTTGAGTTTTGCATTTAGATGCAATAGACTGCTGATACGATGGCGAAAACAGCGCAAAAAGTTCCGTAATGGAGGAGGCGAACAGTTTGAATGTGAATAGTCAACTAATTCCAGCCTAATTGAAATTTGACCCGGAACTCAAAGCACGCTGCCACCCCCGTGATGAATAATTAAAAAAGTCCTTCTCTTTACGAAGTTATAAAAACCGGACCAAAGGATCCCACAATCTTGTGTAATCATAACCAGATGGAGAACAATCTTAATTGATTAAGGCTTGGATTTAATTTGCCGAGCTGTTTTTTTAAATTAGGTAGATTATTCTCAAAATTTGTATGAAAGCAGGTCACAGTGAACAACCGTTATTCATATCTTTGAGCACAGACAGAAAAAACTGTAGAAAATATTCTTCCTCGTGTGTAATTGAGAAACTTGACAAATGAAAAATGAAATTATAATCGTTAAATCGATCATTATTTCATGAATTTTCTTTTTTGCCCTGTGTTGTGTGTGAGTCCGGTTTTTATAATAGCTACGATTATTATTGGGAACACCCTTGGCTCTGTGGTCCTGTCTGATGTGTCACCCGGTCCCGTTTTTATGATACGCTTTGAGAAAGAGATAGAAGACAAACGATAAGATTGATTGATAAGTTTCAGGTGAACGAGCACAGACCACAGATGGTTTTCCACTCTCAAGCCAGCTGGCAACTACTTTGCAAAGCACCGCGCCTCACCGACTGAAAAACAAAACCACGCTCGCTTTGCTTAGGCTTCACCGGCTGGACACGTTTGCAAAAATACACACATTGGGTTTCCAATCAAAGCAAGCAGGTTAAATTCACGACATGCTTCAAAAATAGCAACTTTTGCTGCCTACAAAGAACTCTTCGAGCCACTTTATTATCAAAATATATTCACATTTATTAAAGATGCCAAGAACGTTTCTTGTGAGAACATCGTGCAAGAAACGTGATGGGGCTTCTGGTGTGGCAATCTCAAAAGAAGCAGTTGAGTGCTCATGGAAGATCGGAAGCAAATCATCGCATTCACGTGAAGTGGAGTGTTATCAAGGTTGCGAGCAATGTCACAGAACAACGATCAGTCGTGGAAACAAGTTGATGGGTAGGTTGTGTACGTACAGTTTTTTGAAACCAAAGTTTCATTTTAACATAAAGTCTTCGTGGTACATGTGTACATATGTACGTTTTTTCTATTTTTGGTAGATACCTTCACCAAACTGAAAATATAGATAATCATCACCAAACTAAAAAAGCACCTTCTCTAGATAAAACCCGTTTTTCAAGTTTGCATCTTTACCTGTTTGGGAGAACCTATGAAATGTATAAATAACTCTGTAAATCAAGGGAATTGACTAAAACTTAGATACTATTATTTGTTATACATTCTATGTGAATGTATCTTTCGTCTAATTGGCTGAAGATTAGATTTTATAAATAAGTTGAAACATTAACTGCAATTAATGTAGTGTAACGTAGCGATTAAAGTAGTGTACCGTAGTGTTAATGTTTCTGCGAAGTGTAGAGTGGCACTTGACTAGAGTAGTTAATTCTAAAGATTTTTTCCCTGACTCAGTTTTCATTGTGTACCTTTTTCTGTTAAAAATCGTAACCTCTTAGCAAAATACGGAAAAACAAAGGCAAACATTTTTTCCGTATTTTTGCGGCAAAAAAACTGTAGGCCAACTTTTAAAAACTCTTTTTATGTAAATTTTCTTTAAGATTATCATTTTCCGAGATTTCCGAGAGCCATCTGTCACACTTTGATTTGTCCTTTATTTTTGTTATTTGCTTATCAAAACTATCACGCTATTTTTTTTTAAAGAAGACATTTTATGAGAACATCGAGGCTCGAATTGTCAAAAAATAAGAACAAATTAAGAACATGCTCAGCCTCAGATCAACATTTCCAGAAAATTAAACACCGCATTTTGTCTTATGAAAATATAATTTCGGTGATTGTTGTTTACTAGACAAATTATTTAAACTATACAAACACGAATGATACTAAACACGAATGCTCCCTATGTGTTGTTGAAGCAAAGCAGAAAAAACTGGCCACGTCGTCAATTAGGATAAAATTACAGAAGAATTATCCGTGCAAAAATAAGAATAATTTAAGAACATTTCAGCCTCAAATTCTTAGAAATTTAGGAACATCTATCTACCCTGGGTACCATACTTACCCAGGTAAAGAACATTAGCCTCGAGAAAAATTGTCTGGTTCTTATAAAAAAGAGTGTATTTCTTGCTTAGTAGTCATACACAAATCCTCGGGTTATGAAATGACGCATATGTGCAGAAGCAGGACGGTTGTCATGCCACGCACAGCTGGGATTGAGCAGAACGTATGTACATTGCAAAATTCACCAGCCATCTATCACAGTATCACAATTAATTTATTTTTTTCTTTTCACTATTTTGTTGGGTCGAAACTATCAAATTGGGGGTCTTTTTGTACCAACTAAAAATTACTCCCGTACATAGCGAATCAAAAAGGCTCTGTAATTTCTGGTTGATTTTAATGAATATTTTGAAAATCTCATCGATTTGCTTCCCAGTTTATTTCCAAAAACTTTTTGACTATTTGGAAAAAGAACTTTTGGGAATTGCCTGTTTCCAATAACCACAAAACAATACCAACAAGTAGAAATCAGTCACTATTTGGTAGGAGAGTTTTTCCCCCCAGCACTTCATCCCTCGCGGCGCAGATTGCCTTATTTTCAAACATGCTGATCTAACATATCATATTCTCATTTCTATTGTCCTCTATTGTTTTGAAAACAATGGTTTAACAATGGAATAATTTGTTCGAGATAGCGAGTTTGCGAGAAAACAAAAACTAAATCAACACAAAAGCTCTCAAGGGATGTACAAAACAATGTTAATTCTAGGCGAGTTTGAATCGAGTTCGAGAAGCTGAAATGTCCTTCTACTGCACTGGTGAGCGAAAATCAATGAAATAATAGAACTAGAAGCTTTTAGGTCACAAGCAGAGAATAATTTTCAAAATACTGAGTAAGTGGCTCTTGAAATTCATTACATTATTTAATCAATTTGATCGCTTGGAATCCTTGGAATAGAAGAGTGAACAAATGTTCTGCTCAACTGTGCAATTTATTGATATCATATTTCTTCATCGTCCCATTTTACAACGCCCTTGTTGTGTGTTCTGCATAGGAGGCCTACTTCATTATTAAAAATACAGTTATTGGTCCGTCCTTCTTTCCTCCTTTTCTGTAATCTCATAAAACAGTTTCATTCAATTTTACGGTGCACCGGCAGTTAATTTATAAAGCAAATTGAGATCAAGTCCCAAGACATTCACTTGAGAACGAGGCTTAAAGTAAGGGCACAAGCGCGTTTAATAAACGTCAGTTGCCAGGGAGATACAGTAGGGAGATTAACGCTTATTGACTTGCGCGAACGATGTGATATGCATCGCCTCCTTTTGATGCGGTGCTTGCAGATGCCTTGCAAACGAAGAAGAGTTCATCTCCCTACTCTGTGCTTTAGGCCTCGAAAAAAAAAATGCACTCTGGTGACTTTTACTTTAAAAATTTGGCAGAACAAGGGCTGAATTTCCTCTAATTTTAATCAGTGATGTTGTATTTAGAAACCCATCCCAATTTAAAAAAAAAATACTAGTTCGGCACACATTTTAAAAAGAAAAGGCCTCCCCCAAAAACAATTTAAATGACACCGTGCGTTATTTTTTAAGCTAAGAATAAAATCTTAATATCTGCCTACATAATTCCTGGCCTCGCCCATGTAGACCTAACTTTGAGTCGAGCGAACATAATTTTCATCATGCGAATTTAGGGTGAAGCGACACTGGGCACTGAAATAACACCGCTGCAACATCTGTTTTCACGGTTATGCTCATAAAAACACACTTTATTTTCTTTATGTTTTTTGCCGCACCTTCTGTCTTACTTGGTTGATTAAATTGTTTTTCAGCGATAGTAAATGACATTTGATTGAAGAAATTTAGTACATGACATCTGGCTGAAAGAGATCAGCTTGTGATCAACCTACTTTCGCTTAAATCCATGCTTAAATTAACCATTTATCATTTATGGATAGTAAACAATTTAGGCCACCGCCATGAAACAACATCGCTTGCAACAAACAGCAAATAGGGGTCCCAGATATATGGCAAATAACAACATTTCTTTGTCTAATTCGTTCTTAAAAGTCTTTTGAAATATGCATTTTAAGAACGAATAATATTGGTCATATATCTGGGGATAGTCCACGTACGTTATGCTGCTACACTACCGTGACTTTGCGGGCCTCAAGCCAACCATTTAAAATATGTTTAAGCCATGAATGATTACTAGGGAAGATTGTCAATGGCGAGAAGCACATCCGAATAGATTCTTTAAAATGTCTCAACTTTCGTTTACAGTTGCTTCATTTCGCGCTTTTTGTAGAATGATTGCAACTTCTAACTTTTTAGTTTTATGGACTACGTAAATGGCCGCCGCGCCACACGCCCAAAACATGGTCGATGCTCGATCATAGGGGAGATGAGGACACAACCATCCCTAGATGTATGACAAATATTATTCGTTCTTAAAATACACATTTCAAAATAAAGTTTTAAGACCCATTTACACTGCAGAAGTTTTTTGGCATGGCATAGATAAAATTTGTATCCGTATAGCCCTTACACGACAAGTTTTATCCCAGCAGAGCCGTTATTTGTGGTATGCGCATTATTTTTATCTGTGTTGGGACTACCTCACCAACACGGATGAATTTGGTACGCCTACCAGGTTTATCAATGACTTGCCAAAAATGTTGAAGTGTAAATAGGCCTTTCAGAACGAACTTTTATTTGTCATATATTTAGAGATGGCGTGTGTCCTGATCTCCACTATGTATGATCTAGTATCTACCCCAAAACTCGCGCAATGTATCACGCCAAAAGACCATCCGATGGATATTGTTATGATATTTCTTTTTATTGTTATTTTCATAAACAAACACAGTTTAAAGGCTTTCGACGAGGGGCACATATCCTGGGAAAAATATCCACACCAAAATAATATACACAGTTTTAGACGTCTTAGCTTAAAATTTAGAGAAATCGAAATTGAAAAGTGTTCAGGCACAAGGTTGTTATGTTATAACATGCTCCCAAATAATAAATGCAGTAGGGGAGTAACGCAGGTTAAATTTTTTTATAATATGAATGATTCAACAATTTTTCGTAACTTGTTAAGTTCTTTGGGGACGCTTTTCATCAGACTATTCTTTTCTGGCATGTTTTCTGAAAATCTAGGACATTTCCCTATATGTTCCATGTATTCATCATGTACTCCACAGCCACACCTTCTGCACAGAGTATTCTCATATTTTCCTTTGTAGTTTGCTTTAAATTCTACCCTGTGTGGTATCGTTTTGTTCATCGTCTTTGATTGTAAGATTATATGATGGATACGTAAAACCAAATTAAGAAACTTTAAAAATTACTTTAAAAAATTAAGAAACGTTTTTGTCAGACAGGTTTTTTCATATGGTATTGTTAAAAACGACATGTTGTTTGTACGCCAATTTTTTATCAGTTAAACAAGGTGTTTGTCTGCATCTGGTTTTGTTGTGTACATATAGACTCTTTTTGCGAGAACCGTTCGTATAAGAACGTCAAAGCAGAGATAAAAGCCTTATTTCATAAACTTGACAACAACATTCTGTAGATAAAACTGCAGTCAATGTCCGTTAATTCGGACACTGACGAACAACAAAAATTTGTTCGAATTAGTGAATGTTCAAATTATCGGACGGTTCTCGTATCGTAGCTATCACGTTTAAGGCCTTTAAGGGGATTCGAGTATTTGTTCGAATAATCAGACACGGAACAAAAAATATTAAAAAATACTGGTAGGCTCATTGATGCTTTGAATGCTGCATTGACATTGACTAAGTTAAACCAGTTTAAATTGAAACAGTTCAAAATTTAGGGAATCAAATTAAATCAAATTGTTTAATTAATCACTTAGATTTCAATAATTAAAAACTATTGTTGTTCGAACTGGTTTACACTTTTTTGTTTATAAGAAACTTCTTATAAGAAACTAACTGGTAAAACCCACGAAAATTTAAGAAACTTTTACTAGTGAATGAAAAATTGCTTAGAAATTTTTGAAATTTTTAGTGAATATTACATAACGCTTATTGATTTTAATGGAGTGGACATGATGTTAGATAATTGATTCAGTGAAGACTTTCTATCCTGTACTGTACAATATATACCCAATTTTTGTAATGTTTTTGTTGAGAAAAGAAACAGTAAAAAAATGGAATTTGTTCTTATGCGATTAAGAAGGTTTTAAGAAACTTTTGCTGGTAAAATTTGATCAAAAATGGTCGAAAATTAAGAAACTGTCACTAGTGGAGCCTTAGCTAGGTTTCTTATATTTTATAAGAAACTTGTCTCTCGGCTTTGTGGTAGGGAAGATTGTTAATGTTAAGGGGTCGTTTGGGGGGAGATAAATATGCCGTCTCCCATGATTTTTGCTACAGGTCCGCCGTTCCGCTCATTTTCAACTGAAATTTCACTGTAGCTGTGCGCTGCTGAAAAATTTCCCCAAAAATTTAAAGAAACTTTTGAACCAGCAAATGACGTGCTTGTTTCCTTACTTTCAAATATTAAAGTCAGGCCTGTATACAACTTGTGAACAAACTTGCAATTTAATATTCTTCAAAACAAGAAGAAATTCTGATAGGCCCATCACGGAAGGTTCGAATCTATTCCTTCTCGAAATTTTTTATATCTTGTGATGTCAAGGTTTTTGAGTACAGAATTAAAATTGAAGCAAGTTTGAGAACCCCCCCCCCCCCCCCTAAAGTCACCTTTTCTCATTGACATTATATGATGCCGCCATTATCAAACTTAATGGAGCTTTTGAGATGCGAACATAAAAGCAATACAAAAAGACTATTGACTATGATTAAAGTGATGCAAAGGATTTGAAATTTGGCTTTGTTATAGTTTTTGAAGTCAAAGCCATCATAAATATCAAACTTTACATCGCTATAATTTCTACACGATTCTAGGTGGAAACGCAAACATTGGATATCAGAATCAACCTTGTGTGCACAATCTATTATTTCTGCAATTGAAAATGAAATATCCCGAAAGTCCGTTAATTTTGATAGTAGCGGCCTCAAGCGGCTTTACTAAGAAAAGGTGGATGAATAACATCAGGTAAAATTAGCGAAAAAGCTAAATCATCATAACGTTAATATAAAAGTGGCAACGTTTGCACGTTTTTTTCATAAGAAACTTTTTATAAGAAACTAACTGGTAAAATCACGAAAATTTAAAAAATATTTACTAGTGAATGAAAAATTGCTAAGAAACGTTTGCAATTTTTAGTGAAGATTACATATTGCTTAATGATTTGAATGAGTGGACATGATGTTAGATGATTGATACATGTATTACAATACGTGTATTACAAAACGTGTATTACAAAATGTGTATTACAAAACGCGTATTACGGAAGAAAATAGATTGCGATCACTGGACACGATTATGGTTCTTCGAAAGAGTTCTTCTTTTCTCAATAGTTGTTTCCTTATAAAGCTTTAGTTTTTCTTTTATTCTCTTTTATTTTGTAATCATATCAACAATTTGGGTGGGGTATCTTCTTCAAGTGATCTAATGACAAGCGATCTGGCCTAACATTGCAGGCGAGGCCAATTATGCAAATTATGGAGTTATTCGATCGCCGGTTTTTTGGGTGGAAACGAGAATGTTGGTTGGCGCTGATAGCAGGAAGGAACAACGAGCATGTTAAAACTTTCCTTGATTGAGTTTATCATCTGTATTTTCTTATATTTGTCATTTGATTTGATTGGAAGATTCTCATTGGCTCCAGTTCACTTTAATAAACAACATGTCTTATAGAAATTTGCCTAAGACCAGCTGTGGTTGCTTTGTTGTGAGCATTCGCAAATAGAAATGGGATTTTACTTTACGCCTTGCTTATTCATTTACTCGCTTCAAACAAAACCAACTTATCTCGTGTGTGTCTTTTAAGCGCTTTGGTTACTTTTTTGTTTCCAAACAAAAGGGCATCTGTTCCAGAACAAAGATATGTTTTCGCCGTATTGTTAATATTGACAAATCTTTAGAATCATGGGATGAAAACCATCTGGAGAGCAGCTGTGCGTCTTTAAACATCTGTGAAGACTCGCATAAAGCTTTCCAACTGTGTTTCGAAATCACCTCAAATCTCGCTTTGTCTCTGACCTACCGAAATTACTCGTTCCCAGATCTCTTGCGGTTGCGCGAATAGTCAAAAGAAGCACTACGACGGGGGTTGCCATAAGTTGTTTACAGTTTGAAAACAGCGTTTGCATTTTCAAGCGCACTTGGCCTGAGAGTGGTACAGCGGTCGAGCGGTAAAGCGGTTTGTGGTTTGTTTGCGATACAGCTGCAAAAGCTATATCTTACAAAAATGAAACAGTTGTTAGTGCAACGCCAAAAGATTATTAAAATTCCACGAAGATAGTGTTTCACTTCATTTTAATTACACTCTTTTTTATAAGAACACACTTCATAAGAACATCGAGGTTCGAACTGTCAAAAAAATAGGAACAAATTAATAACATTAAGTTAAGCTCAGCCTCAGATACAGTAAAAACCCGCATATAAGAAACCAGATTTTTCCTCCAGGGTATTGTTTCGTAAACAATAGGCTTTGTTTTA
>JAYJMH010063536.1:0-32278 GCA_036873815.1 Phacellophora camtschatica | reverse complement strand
CAAAAATATTGCCTGAAAAGTACGCAGCCGCGATGGTAAACCACACAGATCTAAAAACCGGCGATCCATAAAGCAAACGTTTCCATCCGTAATTTGAAGCAATTACAGAAAATGTATTTCCTTACCAATCCCAGTGAGTCATGTATGTTCGCGGCCAACCAAAATTTGAGGTTTAAAAATTGAAATTGTTTACGTACACGTTTTTTTATATATTTTTATTATATTGTATATATAACACCTTTGTAAAGAACTCCAGGCTGGGTAAATTATTTTACGTGTCATTGAAAGCCTGTGAAACTATCCAGATAATTTTAGAAGCGATGTGGCGGATGCAAGCGGAATAAACCCCCTGTTATGAGCCATCTGAAAAGGACCTTCGAAATTGTGTAAGCCCAGGGGGGTACACCCTAAAATATAGGTATGGGTATGTGCCACCCACATGGATGGGTTTGAAGGCAGTAAATTCTCTAAACATTGGCAAAAATGCATTAAGATGATTTCGAATGAAAGACAACACAGTTTGAACATTAAAGATTTGTGCGTTTATAAAATCTCAGCGGCACACTCTCGTCTGACCGTAGGACATGTGTCCCTCCCCCGGCCATCTGGGATTTTATCATGACTGTATTTGTTTAAAATGCATTAGAAGCCTTAAAATTCTTTTTCAGGACTATACGTTTTTTAATAAGAACAGCTAGTTCCAGTCTGAGACTGGTGTTTCTCGTTATTTGCTCATAACCAGGCCGCGGGGCGGGAGCCATTATTTCGCAAAACATGAATTTTAAGTTGTTCTTATAGCTAAACGCGTACGTACGGCTTGGTAGAAGGCTAGTAGACTCTTGGGAAATAAAATAAAAACAGTTGGATTTTCTGGTGTTTTCAAGACACGAAAACTGGCCGTTCTTGGTTGGCAATTTCATCAACGTGTTACACGTGCTGTTTTTTATTAAACTATTTACTACTGTTATAAATATAAAACAAACCCAAGTAAATAAGAATTCATATTTTCACATTATTAATTCAATTCTAGATCCACAATTATTTCCAAAGCATACATAATTATACTACGAAGATACGTTCTTTTTCCGTTTCAAAACAAATTTCTTTTTCTTCTTCTGCTGTCCGATTTCTTTCTCGTTTTCACAACTGTCGACTTTGCATTCGATTTCTAAATCTTTCAAATTTTCCTGATACTTGACAATCCCATTTTCAACTTGATTTTCATGCTTGTTTAAATTTTCGTCGTTTTTTACGTCGTCTTTACCTGGTCTCCTCTGGTGATGTTCTTTTGTGTCCTCCTCCTCAACGGTGCTGCCTTTTTGTTGGGTTATTTTTTCTACCACGACGGGGGTATCCTTCTTATTTTCATTGCATACATTGTTTTCTTTGACTTCGTTGTGACTGGGTTTTCCCGCGTTACATTTCGATTCAATTTTTTCTTCTTCATTTGATTCTTGATTGCGACCACCTGACGTTGAGTTATTGTCCTGTGGTTTCTCATCACGTGACATGACAGGTGGATCTTCAGCTGCCGGTACATTGTTTGCCTGAACATTCTTTTTTCGTTTAACTTTAAGCACAAGTTTTCGTTTCTTGTCTTTCTGTTCCTTATCATTTGCAGAAACTGTTTTTCCATCAATTTGTGCAACTTCCTCGCTTTGACCCATTTTCGCACTATCGTCTGTCAGTGAATCGCTGGACCTGACGTCGCCTTCCGATGCTTCGGATTCCTTGAAACCGTTCATGTTTCGATAAGCCCCAAGTTTATTTAGGCCACTTGCTGAACCCGTCACTTCCTTGCTATTCAATACATTTACCCGAGATGATTGATTACTCGTTTTACTGCTGTCCACATCAAATTCCTTTTGCAAATACTTTGTGTCGTGTGTTTGAACGATTCCCGGGGGTATTTTCTTCTCAACTGAACAATTTTCTGCGGCTGACTTTCTCGACGTTCCATTTTTGCTTCTCTCAAACATCTCGCTTATTTTAAGAACTGAGTTATTTTTCGACTTCTTTTCCAGTTCACCGGATCCTGGTTTATTGTCACTAGAATCATCTCCCGAAACCTTTTGGCTGCTTTCTGAGGTTTCTGATAAATTTGAATTATTTTCTAATAATTTCTTCCTTCTCATAGACCCTTTCTTCAACACCAATTTCTTTCGTTTTCCAGATTCATTCCCCGACGACTCACCTTCCTGCCGCAGCTCTCCTAATTTTGACAATATTGCATTGTCAACAACAATTTTTGGAATTTCATTCTGTCTTGAACTTCTGTTTTTAATCAAGTCTTGCTTATCCATCTTAAAACTTTTCTCGTCAATATATCTGCTCTCAGACTTACTATCCGCGGTTTTTACTAGTGTTGTTGTGGTTTCACGCGTTCCAAGAGGACGCTGAGCGGCCTGCATTCTGTCCTCCGCTTCATTCAACGCTGAATCACGAGACGGGGGTTGTGCAATATCACGATTGGGCGATCTTCTGCGTCGACGTCTGCCAATACCAGCACTATCTGCCGAATTATCTCCCTGTTTATTATCGTTTCTTCCTCTTGCCTTTGGCTCTTCGATCACCGCTTGTACCTCTTCTTTCCTATTCCTACTATTTAATCGGTCCTTGAGAGATAACCTCTCGGTTCGAACCTCATTTTCTTCATTCTCTGGTATAATCCGACGTCTTCTTCGTCGGCCATCTTTACCATAAGCGCCTTCTTCCATAATGGCAGCCCCGTTGAAATTATCATCAAAGTTGTCCCGTTTTCCTTTCGTAAAATCAACGATAAGATACTCCTCGTCTCCGATATACCCTTCTGATGACTCAAGCGTATCTTCTGTATCAGACTGTGAAGTCAGACTATCTGTAAGCTTTAGGCCATTCTTTTCGGCGCTTCTTCCCTCCGAATTCACGAATCCATTTTGGTTTTCGAATTCAACAGCATTATCTTCATAAGCAACTCGTTTCACATCTGTTTTCGAACTATGCTTTGTTGATGTACGTTTGCGGACGTTCAAACTATCTCCAACAGGTGGTTTCTGATTCGAGTCTAAGCGACTTTTTAATAATGATTCAACGTCCCTTAAAAGCAAGCAAATACACTAATATAAATCGTTAAAGCGATTACAAAAGATCTCTTAAAATCCATTGAGTGTATTCTATCAGTGAAAAATCATTTATTTATATAACAGAAAAGCCAAAGTGTGCTTAGATTAAAATTCAGGGCAATCTCTTGCTGATTGCAAGAAAACGTTCGGATGTATGACTGCAGCGAAGAAAATTGCCACAACAATGAACCTGCAGACCGATTCTTTGATTTCAATAATAATGTTTAATCCCACACGAATAAAAACGCAGTTCATTTTAACAAACAGTCGAAAATTTCGGAATTTTTCGTCTTACACACAAAATAAGGCTAGAATCCACAGGACGACATGCCGGCTTACCCATTTACTCACAATACCATACACACATGAGCTGGAGAATATTTTAAAAGGCCGATCATTATTACAAGATGATTTCAATCAACCTGGGAGAGGGGGGGACTGCTTGTCATGAATCAGAAGAACGTGAGCCAACCACTTATCTTAACTGGCACAAGAACTAGTCCAAGTTGTACTAGACTTACCCCAAGTCTGTTTCTTAACTCAGTAGACAAAATTAAATATTTATCTAAAATTTGTCTCTGCGGGGGAGAAATCTTCTGCGGAGGAGAAGGCAAGCGAAGCGAAAGCGAGAATTTTCATTTTCTCCTCTGCTCTTCTTTACTTCTTTTTTTTTTTACTATATACTTTCTTCACTGAATGAAGAAATAGACTTCGGGCAAGTCTAAGTTTTACCTATGAAAACGAAAACTCCTTTCAAAATTTCTTTTAAGTCAAAGTAATGCAATTTGTCTGGTTCCTAGTGTCTAAAAGCATTAATCATTAATAAAATTAATGGGATAAATTTAAAACTTTAGACCTGCAGTTAAGAACGTTGGCTAAAGAAACCTACAGTTATTTTAGTGTATAATTCCTTCAGTCTTAACTGTGCTTTAAACATAATGAACAAACTGTTGATTCTATTAAATGACGCAAAGCAACCAGGGACTCCGGAGTAGGAGATGGAGGAGCAGCACATCCTTGCCATTCTACAGGAGGGGCAAAGGGGCGCAATTCTAAACGAACTAGTATTTAATTTATATCATTGTTTTCGTTTTAATGATTTTAAACCGATTCAGTGGTTAAAAATCTACTTACACTTTGAAATCAACACGCGGTTGTCAGTTAGCGGAGTGTCATTTATAGTTTCCTTGCCTCAATCCCACATTGCCCTTTCATTGCTCCGGCTCGTGCCTGAAAGCATTCTCGTAAAATCACCGCAATTTTCCGAACTGTAGTACCCTGGTGGGGTGGGGGGGGGGAGGGGTGTGTGTGCCATTGCAGATGTAAAATACCACAAAAACTATTAGGGCTCTAAAACTCAACCGCGTAGATTAGAGGCGAGCCGACATTTTGAGGAAGCCAGGGGTACTTCCCGGAAATGTTCTTTCGATCACACCCTTCAGATTGGCTTGAAATGGCTCTAAAATTAGTTCTTAAATTCTGAAAGAAAGGTTATTTAAACGATTATGCAAGACACAAAATACAAAATATATGAACACATAAATATCTCTGATTGCTTGTTTTGTTTGGAACGTTTTGTTTAATTAACTCTTTCACCCCGGGCAAGGCCATACGGCCCATTGCTAAACAACGTAAAACACATATTTTCAGGAGGTAAATGAGGACAACTTCATCTCATCTTCAAGAAATATATCATCATAAAGATATCATCTTTTGACTTAGGTTGGTTTTTATGTGCTGCCCCCGGAAAAATGAAACTAAGATATTGTTAGCCTGTTAATTAGAAATTATTCCGGGCGTGAAGGGGGTATAATTAAGCTGATGTATTATTTTTTTATGTAGACCATGTATCCTAGAGATCTGGTGTTGAATAATTGAGAAAGATATATATATTCGAATATTGAAACATGCATAGGGGGCTAGCCACCCAAAGGGGGCTGCGCCCCCCTCAGCCCCCAGGACTACAACTCTGAACATGGGATTTTACTGTACAAGTAAAGCATTGCTGGGTACATCAAACATTTATTATTTTCAACCAATTATCGCATCATTTTTAACACATAGTCTAGCAAATGCCCAATAAAGATACTGAGCTATACTAAAGGTTTCCCCCTGATTTTAGCTTCTCTTGAAAATTAATTAATTCGGAAACTCAGATGAACATTATCGATTTTTCCATAAATAATGTACAAAACAAAAACTAAGCACAGCTAAAATTCATAGATTTCAACAATTCTTTAAAAGATTTAAGAGCGAATATTTAGATAAAAAATCAGTGTTAGAATCAAGTGTGTTCCACAAAGTGTTAGTTCAGAACAAATGTTAATTATTATTTGTAAAAAAAAGTCAAAAAGTAGCAAAGGATATTCTCCAATTCATAATATTTGTAAATTTTCATTTACTTTTACCTTTGTGATAATGTGATTCAAACATGTCGCGGTCAAAACAGCCTAAATTCTTTCGAGGCACATTGATTTGACAGCAACAAACCCATGTTGGGTCCTCCGGAGAGGACCCAAACACAATTCAGAACGTGCAGTGCTACATCAAAGAACACGCTTTGGTGGCATGGTGGCAAATCAATGTGCACTTCTGCGGGCTAATTTTATTTCAGTTCCGTAACGGTGTGGAGTAATAACAAATTATTTTTGAAAATTATTGCAGTAATTTGGTCGATTTCACTATTGTTACAAAATCTGCCCTTGTTCAATTGAGGGTGACACCTCTCTGCTTCTTTTCTGGTTCTAATTTCATATTAGCCTAACTATTTCCCAAGGACATTTCTAGAGAAAGAAATAGCCCTGGTACCTACCAAAACATTTTTGGTGGAATTGTGTTGAGTCATTCCACAATTTCTAATTGTATTTTCACAATTTGAAAGGCAATTACCAGATACATTTCTAATATCCTTCGAAATGAAGTTGATACAAGCCTACCTTTGCGCCTCTTCGATGCATTTCAATGGCTCACGAACGCGAGTACTCTTTGATAAGACGATAAAGCTTCCACACTGTAAAAAAGAAGATGGCATTATTTTCTCCTCCTGAAGAAATCTTATGGCAAAATAAAAAAATGTACAGATTGAACAAAACACAGGGGGTAATGATGCAAACACGTACCAAAAAACTGCCATTAGATTGTCTATGTGTACACACCCTGCTGATTCACTTATCGAGAAATTTGTAAGAGAGTTTCATTACTTTCCAGGGAGCGATGAGTTAAATTTGAGCCTCAAACAAAAAATTTAAAACTCAAACAAAATGTGTTCTGAATATAAATCATAAGGCAGAGTGTTCTTATCTGCGTTTTGTTACAGAAAGCTTAAGGCCTACGTACTCTTCTGCATGATGTCAACAAGAGTGCATTATTTTCTTAATTTTTAATTCTTTCAAAGGGTGGACCAAAAACGTTCCGCTGTTTGCTGGGCTATCTCACAAGTTCTGCGTTACTAGGCCGCAAAAATAACGTAAAAAGATTCCCGAAAGGTTAACAATAATTCTAAGGCATCCAAATAACAAAAATAAAACTAACTAAAGAACTAAATTCATTTTAGAAACTGTCATCACTTTGGTAACTTTGACCAATGCCGACTTAATTTTGAGCCATACTTTTTAGAAACTTCTGAATTTAAATAAAAGATGTGTTTTAAAGCATTTAATGCAGCAATTGAGATTTTTTCATCATATTTATGACGTTTATTCCTCACCTCGACTTGTACCATGCATCAAAACCAAATTTTAAACAGACAAAATTACATTGTTTTTATTACATTGATTTCAATATGTCGGTGAACTATTTGAAAACACTAATTTGGAAAGTCCTAGTGTTGTGTTAAAAATGAAAGTTCCAAAAAACTTCCATATTTATAAGTTTTTCTTGAATTTTCGTGCAGATAGAAACAGTGAAACGTTCTCAACAAATTAAACCGGATAAAAACAACAACAAAAAAGAATTGAAACAAAGCCGAACTTACAACTTGCCAACCAATTTGAGCCATGAATCTTCGACATGTTTCGTTATTCCATATGTACATTTGAAAATCTTGACCTTTCGTGTAGAGCCTGTAGTATTTGTCAATACCGGCATGCTGTGTTATTGCTCTAAAAAAAAAAAGGATGACAAATGAACAAGATATTGCAAGCAAAAATCTGTTAAGATCTGGGGCTAGGACTTATTCAATTCAGAAGAAACAGAAAACCCTGAACTTCAATTTATGCTTACATGATAATTTCTTTATGAGCAACTTAGGATTTTAGGCAGTAATGTAGTGCCACTAAAATAACAAGGGGGGCTCCAATATAAAAATTACCCAAAACAATACCAAAAAGTAGCCCCCCTTAGCCCCCCAGCTCTACAGCATTGGTTTTAGGTAGTACTGAAGTTGATTAAATTTCAGTCGAAATTGCTTATATGTTTAATACTGGGCTTAAATAATAATTGAAAATAGTATAAATGAAAATAGTTCTGGGCTTAAACAGTCCCTTCACGAATACGAAAGCAGAAGATCTTTCTCCAATTGAAAGTTAATAAAAATTGCTTACTTGTCTTGCTTTTATCGTATCTCATCTCAGAAATGGGTTTATTTAATTTTTAGAGGAACTTCAGTACAGTTTCTCTTATAAAGCAATTGCTTATAAACAAATAATCGTATATTTTCATTCAGCTTATTTTGCATTATCACAAGAAATATATTTTAAGTTTCAGTAAAAATAGGGCTATAAAGACGCAGAAAGTGTTTGCCAAGAATTCGTAAAAGCCCGAGGAGGTAGCAATATTAGATGGTATCAGTAGACATTAATATCTAAAATAGCTATGTTTTTTCCATGCTTTTAAGATTATAATAGCTATCTTAAAAACTCAAAACGACAACGAGAATAATTTACGGCATATAATGAAACATAAAAATTAATTTCAAATACATGATTTATTACGTAGCATCTAGCTCCAACCTGTGAGGCTATGGTGTTTCTCGCTTATTTTGCTCCAACCTCTAGGGTTCCTTCTTTGAGTTCTTATTTTTCCCTAAATGTTTTCACATACACAAGCTTTTGGGAAGAACAGTAACTAAATGTCGTATTTTCGTACTGTTATGCAGTGTACGTGAAGGGAAGTTGATATGGAATTGAAAATCATGTATCTTTGTTAATTTTATCAATTTGGATTTCACATCTCAGTCTGGGCGATTTCAAATTTCAGCCTGGCGATTCTTATGAACGTTTTTTCTTATTAGAAATGTGTTAAAAATAGCTAAAAATCCTGGGGCCTAAATAAAAGCAAATTAGTATGGAATATAAGACCATTGGTTTCCAGTTAATGTTCCTGCGGAGACCAACAATTGTCCTTGTTTGGAATTTTTTTGCAAAGCAAAACTAAAAGATTGAAAAAAGAAGAAACCACAAAATATGAAAAACTAACTTGTGAATTGAAAGAAGCATCTCCAGCGTTATTTGCACTGATGTCAGCATTTGTTCCCGACATAATCGCGACAAAAGATCTCGAAGTATTTGAACCGGCTTCCTCTTCTTCGTCTTCGTGTTTTTTACATTGTTAAGCGAATCCGTTTCGTCCATTTTGGCTTCGCTTCCTGAGATCATTTCAAAGTCGTCTTCGACATTTAAATGCTGCGAATGAAAAAAGAGTAACTTAGAATAGACAGAATGGAATAACCGAATCGCCACCAGTGTACAAAATGGTTACTCAACCTAATCAAGACTTTCTTTTTGTGATTACGTTGTAAGTGGCTTGAAAGACAGTAAGTGTCAAGCAGAAACTAGGCATTTCGCATGTTATGGGTGCATTACCCTCTAATTTGTAATGATCACCTTTTAGCATTACAAAATAAACCCCCCATCACAAAAATCATTGGCCAGTATAGTATTTAGTAACAAGGCATATTCATCGACAGGACGTTCTTTGAAACACGCAGGAAAGTAGCTGAGCTTCCAGACGTTTTTTGAAACCAGGCCCACCTATCCTGTGTGCAGAATGGTCACAAGTAGACTTAATACACAATCTCTGCAACGACCCACAGAACGGAGACTTGTTTTCTAAAGGTAATTTAAATCGGACAATTCGCTTAGCCTCGTTTCTGGAGTATTACTTGTTGGTATTTGCGACTAAAAATTTCCGAATTTTAAAGCTTGTGCAGTAAAATAAAGAAATAAAAAAATTTAACATATAAACACAAAAGAAGATAAAATGTTCTGTGAAGTGCAAAACATCACTTTTCTAACATATTTTCTTTCTTTGAAGCCAAAAATGCTGCCATTTTTTCTTCGCAACTTCGATGATGAGTCCAGTCAATCAAATTTAGGAAGTGAAAATTCAGTTTAGCTCGTTATTTTGTAAACTATTTATATATATAGATTTTATTGACTGAAAAAGAATAAGCATTGTTCTTCTCTGAAATACACTAATCTGATTGGGACTCCACAGTGCCTGATTGAAGCTAGGCATCACAACAACAAAAACAGCGAAAATAAGAGTGACTGAGCTGAAAGCTTGAAAGTTGATGAGGTTAAGGGCGTGTTCTGTTAGATCTTCCAAATCTATCGTTCCCAGGCTGCAGCGATTAGCGTGTCTCCAGGCAAGTCTTTCAAACAGCAACAATCAATAATTGTGCTTTTTGTAAAGTGGGGGGGGGGAGGGGGGTTAATTTGAGACACACTCTACTTTAGGCTCTACTCTACTCTATTTGAGGCAGACTCGTATTTTAGGCTTTACTCTACTTTACTCTATTTGAGACAGATTCTATTTTAGATTCTACTTTAGGAAATACTTACAATATTTAAGCTTCGGTGATAGCGTAAATTTGGTCAGTTTATAGCTTTGTAAAATGTATCATTTTCCTTCAAAGTTATGAAAATGCTCTTTTTCTCTGACAAATGGCAGGCTAAGCTCTCACTGAGTTGAGTGTTCGAGTGTTGTTTCATTGTGGATGCCCTCGTTTCTTCATCAGATTATTTTTCAGTGCGTAAAATTAAATTTTTAATTAAAAATAAGATTTTCTTAAATGTTTTGTTATTTTTCAATTTAAATTATCATAATTACAATTTTTCAGTTTATGTTTTCATCTCCGATCTGCTCCAAGAAAAGAGTAGGTATTTAGTAAAAAGAAGTAAATTTATGTTGCCCTAATTATTCCTCATAAATTATTTATTGTTAATGTAAAGAGTGGTGTCACCTAGTACGATCGCTTATTTGTTTACCATTATCTCTGTTCATTCTCTTAACGCTCATAAATCGCGCATCTGACGTTGATATTTCTTTGCTTTGGAACACATTATGTGAAAAAAGAGCAAACAATAAATATCACCAAATCGGCAGCCCTTACGTTATTGCATAAAAGAGAGCATTCTCGCGTAATGTTAATTAATATATATATACATAATTTATGTTTTTCATTTTAAAAGGTTACAGTGAAATTTTTTAAACAATGTCTACCAATAAAAGATTCAAAATGAAACCAAAACATAAAGGCCCAATAAAAGCCCCTGTTTTTACATGAAGATCATCCTAACCGCCAGCATCCCGTCAGCGTCATCCGATTCCTATCGTTTACAAAGTAAACGTGACAAAATAAACGAATGCACGCACTCTACCCACATTCTACTTACTGAAGATAGATTGCCAGTAGTCCTAATACGTTGAAGCTAGACCTATCTGTATTAGTGTTGCCATGCTAGACATGTTTTGGCCTGCAAGTCCAACAACAAGCTAGTATTTTGTTGTGCGCCAAATTCCAGTTACACAACAACACAAAATGTGTTTGCCTGCTTGCCTTCCTCAGTCTCTCCAAAGTCGAGAAAAAGCGCCCAATATCAAATACTTAACTTACAGAATGAGAATCCCGAAAGCGGAACGAGTGTGAAACTCTTTCAGCTACCGAATGCAATATTCTTCTTCCTTCCGAGTGCCATATCTGGGAGGCCACCGTGGCAAACATTATCATTTCCTCATGGAACTTTCAAAAGCTTTTACATTCAAAAGCTCGAAATCAATTAAGCACAGCACATTAAGTCAGTGTTTGTTTCACAAAAAGGTAATTGAAAAGAACGTAATTGTTTCTCGAACAAACGGTTGATTTTAACAAGCCGACAAACAACTCCAGAAGTACATTACAGTAGATTCACAAAGCTTTCATATCAATCCAGAACATTTATCTAGTCAAGACTCGGAACGGAAATAAGATTAATGGACTAAATGGAGGGAGGCACTGGGATTTGCGGTTTTGACCATATTTTAGTGCGGTATTTCTGAATTTTTGTGTTTTTAATGAGGTATTTCGGTTTTGCGGTACCTTGCGAAGAACGGTACCTTGCGGAGAAACAGTTTTTGGTAAAACTGACATTTTTGGCAGTTTTTCGGTTTTAGTAATAAAAAATTATAGTGATAGTTTTATTGACAATATTCATATTTTAAAATGTTTAAATCATAAGTTCAACAACGGTATAGCGGTTTAAAATTTTTTTTTGTGGTATTTCGGTTTATGGCCAATTTTTCTGCGGTTTTACGGTTTCAGGTTCCCCCCAATGTCCACCTCTAAATGTACCTCCACGTTAATAAACAAGATGCAAATGAATCAACTCGTGTCAAAAAACAACACGTGACACGTATGTAGTCCAAACAATTGTAAGCACCTTCAGCATAGAAAACATCACTTTAAAAAAAGTGTTTATTTCTTGTCTCACCCCTATCCCAGTTTCCTTGGAATTTTTTCTAATGGTTTAATTTACAGCAGCATTTAAGAATGTTTGAACAGGGCTTCTGAATGTTTCTGTCACAAATGATATACATTTCTGTTATTCGCTTCAAATTTAAGAAACAGTTTAACATCAACTTACGAAGTAGAATATTTGAAATTTTGATGATATACTCAGAATATGCCCTACTTAGTTAAATGTTTTTATTTGAATTTCATACAAAGATTAGTATTATGTTAAGATTATGGAGCGTTGGTTATGGAGCCACAAATGACAAATTAAATTGCTCCAATTTTATTCCCATTAGCAAGTCAGATTTTGAATACGAATATAACTTGTAGATCGAAGTTCTATCAAAATCAAGCTTAATAACTTTGCTTTAAACCTTATTTTTCAGGTAGATTGCACTAATTTATTATCCAAAATGACGGATTTTGGGAACAAAGATAACTTTGATTATTTTATCCTAATTTCCTGCAATGCCTGACAAGATATAAGCCTTCTCTAAAGAAAACACGGTTGTTTTCATTAACCGCGGTCCAACCATAATTTATACTGACAGTGCTATCACCGATCTGTATATCTTAAAAATGGTGCTGGAAAGTCTAAATAATCTGGCTTTTAATACCATTGTATCACTTTGTTATAATTTAAGCAAAGGCATATCGGTTTTTTATGTATTTTGGGAAATGCGGATAGTGTTATTGTTTTCCAGACTTATCTTCCTCAAAAAGATCGGTTTTTTTGATCCAACAAAATGGCATAGATTTTCTTAAAATGTTCTCTCTTTTGCTTTGGGGATAAAGATGACATAAAATAATGCAAAAGGCTAGTTTTCAGACAAAAGTGGGTCTACTACTGCCCCCAGTGTGCCATGCAAAAATTCTACTACTGGATTTTTTTAACCAAAAGTCCTCAAAAAATTAAAATTTGCTGTTTTAATTTTTCCACATCTGTTTTAGTTCTATAATTATTATGATTCAAAATTTTATTTTACAACAAACTGAGAACAAACAAATTTGTCCAGAAAAAATTCGGAAAAAATTGTAAATTTATTCTGCATTGTCATTTTCCATAAATACTTATCTTTTAAAGACAATTGACAGAGATAAATCAACTGATTAATTAAGTAAATTAGTAAGACATTAACTCAGTTAATTTAATGGTGTTAGTAGATCCTTCTGCACATTCTCGGTTAAGCAAATGTTGTTGGTAGACCTTTTTATATATTAACTAAACTAAACATTAACTCGGTTAAGTAAATGTTCTTAGTAGACTCTTCTGTATATTAATTAAAGTAGACAGTAACTCGGTTAAGCAAAAGGTGCTAGTAAACCCTTCTGTATATTAATTAAACTATACATTAACTCGGTTAAATAAAAGTTGTTAGAAGACCCTTCTGTATATAAATTTAACTAGACATTAACTCGGTTAAGCAAAACGTGCTAGTAGACCCTTCTGTATATTAATTAAACTACACATTAACTCGGTTAAGCAAATGTTGTAAACACACACCCTATCCGAGTTAGATGGTACTGTCCCCCTGGAATAAAAACATTATGTAATGTCACTAATTGTAAAACCAATATTTAAAAAAAATTCAAAAATTCTTAAACGAATTTATTGAAAATTGTAAAATAATCTGCCTCAAATGATTTCATGGAAAATCAATGCAAAAAAGCTTTTATTTGTACCCATCAGCCCCCCTCAGTTCAAGTATGGTTTAAATCCTCAATATAGTTTCCACAGTGTCAACTAAGCACTCCCCCTCACAACCCCCTGTCAAACAGCATAGGAAACACAAAAAGCAAAGTAACAAATAATGAGAAACCGCTCTTCTGATCAAATTTTCTCATGAATAAAAATTCTTTCTAAACTAATCATTTCCTCTCAACATTTACGAACAAGTCTACAATGCTAAAAAATCCAAAACAAATTCCAGTAGAGCACTGTTAAATATTACCAACAACCAAAGTCAACAAAAGCATCCAGAAAAACAATTCAATAACTAAATTCAAAAATTCAATACAAATTCCTTAAATTGGCTAAATTTTCAAAATTGCTCAAAGCTTTAAAATTCCATGCACGTACAGCATACAGTATCAAAATAAACCGATATTAAACTCATTACTGCATTTTATAAACAAAATATTCTACGCAAAAACGTGAAAACAAAATTAAAATTATGTTGAACTCCCCATAAGCAACAGTTGTAACAAACACGATATTATTTGAGATAACCACGACATTATTTGGGATAACTATTATTTGGGATAACTATTATTTGGGATTACTATCCATTTTAGATTTTAGACAATTTGCGCTTGGTTAGTCAAATATTTCTGCTGCAAGAGTATATTAAAATATTATTTTATATGGATACAATCTCTTTAAGCTAAACTTATATGGATACAATTTCTGAATCGCAAGGTTAGCCCACTTGAAATACGATAGTTGTGTACATTAGAAAATTATATTCAATCAAGTGCAACAAAAGTTACATTACGGGGAGTCAAGGTGTTAACGTTCAAAACATGAAAACAATTACGTATAAAATTGTAATTAATCATAACTAAAACTACATTCCAACAAAACAACAGCATTAACGTAAAATGAAAACGCATACATATTTAAAAGTTTCTGTTTTGTGTTGTTACAAAAACAAAAAAGTGTTAAATTTGAAAACAATAGGTATGGCACAATATAAAGAATACAACGATACAAAGAAAGAAGAATTGTGGAAAACTTAAAATTTAAATAAATAGTCAAAAGATGGATAACCACTAATGTAAAAAATTAAAATTGCTAGTGAAATATTAGAACACAAAAGAGTCAAAATAATAACAAATAAACACACTGGGATTAACTTGTGTATAGTACTATATCAATAACGTAAATTTCTGCCATATATTAGGCAAACAAAACCATTTCACACACCATCGTAAAAATAAACTTTGTTTGTGACGTAAAAATTATCCCTGGCGATGGCCCACAAGTTCTATAAAAATACAACACCAACAGTCTACAAACTAAAAACTTCACCAAGAGAAAACACCAAACATTACAGAAACATTAACATAAAATACATTGAAAGGTTAGTGATATGCTGTTTGACAGTGAAGGGTTGGATGAATCAGTTAAGCATACTATTAAAGTTATGCTGAAAATTTGGTCCTCCTGTCCCAGGAGTTCCGGGGAACAATGTAAATGGCCATTTTTATGGATGGGAGCCGGGGAATATTCTACAATTTAAATGGGGATAAAGGGGACATTCAAAGCATTTTTCAAGTTTTAGGGAGCTTTCCAGATATATATATATATATATAATTTTAGGAAACTTTAAAAACCAAAGGGAATTCTGTGTAAATTAATCACGACGGAACTAGAGAACACAGACCTTCTGGGGGCCTCTAAAATAGACCGAATATTTCTCAAATAAGACATGCTACCCTTTCAATAAATTTGAAATATTGCCTTAAATGTCCTTTTTTTTTCTTCATTTTCAATTGTTTAGAGACATCATGACTAAATAAAGAAAAAAGCATTGAGAATCACTGGTCAGAAGAGTGTTGAACATTTTTGATGGAGATATAACGCAGAAACAAAATTCCGGAATCCTTTTTTCAAAAAGATGAAAGATGAAGGAAAAACACACCAAATATAAAAAGTCTTCTTGAAAGAGGCTATTGAATATCAAGCTGAGGTGTAACACAATATTTTTACCTTGATCATAACCACTGTTCAAGGCGCGGTTATTTGTGAAAGATCGTATATTAATAAACACAATAAACTTTTATGAGCAAAAAAAATCTGGCTTCCATGGAGTGGTCCAAAGTTCGAAATGTCATGAAAATTTGGCGCAATAAAATATATATAACTAAAATAAGTAAAAATCAAGAAGTAAATAAACAAAGTAAATAAAGCAAAAAAAAGCAAAAGTTCCAAAGCGAGTGCTACACTTTTAGATGACTGTAGATTTGCTTTTAACATTTACTATAGGATTTGGCTTTAAAAGGTTATTATTGTTCGGTTCTCTTTTTATCGTTCGGTTCTCTTGGTCAGTTTGAAGTTGAAGTTGTTGGTGTAACAATTTGGATAAAAGGGCCTTCTCCACATCACATGCTTCAGAAAATGTAAACTTGACATTTCATGAAAAGAAGAATTTATGTTGTTATGCCAAAAACTTGTCTTTCCTTTAAGAGCACGATTATTTTTTTAAAAACAAGAATAGGTTTTTTCGAAAAAATCTCTAACATTCGCACATACAACAGATTTTTATCTCTTCAAAATTATTTCCTTTCTAAATATTGAAGGAATAAAACACCATATCGTCTGAATTACATCAAATACAATTCAGAATGATTCTTTTTTTAACAGATGTAGAGAAGAACCCTGCCAAATATGAGAAAAATGTACATCTACGAGGTTTGCTTTAAAAAAGTTCAAAGGTCACAGGTGACCAAACAAAATTCAAAGAAAAATATAATGGAGGCTGACAACAACAACAACCAGTATCATCACAACAGAAAGCAATAAACATATCAGAGTGTTGAATAGTCTTTTAGTCAACCTAACGACGAGAAATCTATGTTTCTCAGCTTCGGTTTCATTAATAATATTTAAATCAATTACCTCTTTTGGTTGTGGAGGGCCGTTCATCTCAATAATTTCGTAGTCATCTGTGTTTAGTGAATTTCTTGAAGGCTTTGCTTCCTCCGTTGACTGAGTTTGGAATGGCGATCTGAAAAACAGAGCAAAAATTCAACAAAATTAAAAAGCTTAATTTCAACTCATTGTGGGATGGCTAACACGGAAGAGCCTCATCGGGGCCTTTAATAGCCGGTGCGGCCCTTGAGGTCATGTAACAGACTGTTGTCGTCTACTAGACGCATGCGTTCCTCAAAATTTCTAATTGCAAAGTATTGGATGCGATTTCAAAATGTGATAAGTCCTGTCACCCATGTAATCTTTTTAAAAAAAGGTGCCCAGAAACGAGACCTAAAAATCAGCGTAGACTTACAGGTGCTGCGATGGCCGAGTGGTTAAGGCGTTAGACTTGAAATCTAATGGGTTATACCCGCGCAGGTTCGAACCCTGCTCGCAGCGAATGGTCAAATTTTTGTTTTTCATTTTCGTTTTACCAATGGAAACGACTTAATTTGCATTCATCTGAAAATATGATGGTGCATAATACGATTATAATATAAATGTTTACATTTTCATCAAGGCTTCTCATTTTATTCAATGGTTGATTGATATTTCATTAAAAAAAAAGCTTTCAAAAACATTCATGAATATAAATTTTCAAATAAACTTTGAGAACATTCTAGAGACTCAGTTTAATCTAGCCATCTTGTCAAAGATCCGCTTTGTATACACGTTTTTTTTATAAGAAACATTTTATAAGAAACTCACTGGTGAAACCTCACGAAAATTTAAGAAACTTTTAATAGTGAAAGAAAAATTTGCCAAGAAACTTTTGAAATTTCTAGTCAAGATTACATAATGCTTAATGATGTTAGATAGTTGATTCAGTGAAGACTTTTTATCCTGTACGATCTATACCATGTTTTTGTTGAAAAAGGAATGCATCGTAAAAGAACGGAATTTTTATATACAATTAAGAAACTTTAAAGAAAATTTTACTAGTAAAAATTGGTCAAGAATGGTCCAAAATTAAGAAACTTTCACTAGTGGAGCCATAGCCAGGTTTCTTAAAAAAAATAAAGGTGTAAATAAAACCTTTAAACTAGAAAACATATGACAGATCGATGCTGTGACACAATTCAAAATAATGCAAATGAGCAGATAAATAAATATTAAGGAATGAGTTGTTGATAAAACATGTGAAAGATAACGCTCCCGGTATGTGCCCGGTATATTTCTTAGCTCATGTTACCTCATGATGTTATACACAATCTTACAATGTATACTTGAATAAAACATGTTACCCTTAAAACATGTAACTTCTCTCATTTTTGTTGCTAGTTTAATATATATAATTATGGCCAGTGCAGTGTAGTTAGCTCGTCAGTTGAAGACACAAGATTAAAAAAAGATTGCCTTTTGGTCGAAATGCCAAGATCAGCTATCGTGATATATCGAATATCACCGAGTATCTGGGACACTCAACGAGAAAATGAATTTCATCTTCAATTTTATTCAATTTGCGTCTTGTGGAAGTTCTTTCATTGATTTCAATTTTCAACGTAATTATGTGCCAATCAAAATGGGACTTCAAAAACAAGTTAATTTTAAAAGCAACGACCATTTTCTAATTTTAAAATGTCTTTTTCTCATAACAGGTATGACGTCAAAAGTTTTAAGTAAATGTCTCAAAATCAAATTAAATTTATTTTATTTGAATTTAAAATTAAATTAATTTGAATCAGCTGTATTGGAATTTGTTATATTTTCTTGTTAGAAATGGGGGACCCAAATCTCCGTTTGCAGGGCTGTAGTTAGAAATCCGCGAGGCTACAAATAATCAAATTGTGCTCAAAAGAATGTCCGAAGGCCGAACTAAGAGTTTGGGATATCAGCCAGTCCTTATGAAATTGTAATTTTCAAGGATTTCGAGCTGCAGGCCTGCAAACAGAGATTTTGGGGTCACCTGGTGATATAAATCTTTGGAATAGTTTGGTTAAGGAAATAAAAACGCCTGCAAAAATAAATATTTTCAGATGCATGATGTCAAAATCTAGATATTTTTATGGAGAAAATTTACTTCGTAGTCAAAATGTAGGTACTTTATTGGACAAAAAATATTTTTAATTCCGTCTTATTTAGAATTACCACTTGGGTAAAATCGAATTAGAACAGTTCTTTTTTATATCGATTAGAAGATAAAACAATTGAACATTTGACTGTAAACAATGTGATTAAAATAATGTTAATGACAGCTCTGGTATTGGCGTGAAAAGAATTGGAAATTGGCTAATTAATAGCTCTGAAATAAAATCATTAACACCAACAAGAAATATACCAACACGTAACTCAGCAAATAAACAAAAAATTTCGATAAGCAACTGCATATAAATAAACTAAACTTTTCAATTTTTAACAAAACAAACTATTACGTATTTTTGGGATACAGTTTTAGCTCCTATCAAATTATACTTTTGTTGTTAAGTGTTTTCTAGCCAAGAAAGAGTTTTCAAGATATGAATTTAAACAAATGCATGCTGTTAAAGTTTTGTTTGTTTGTCATCTTGTTTTAATTCGATTTTATTTTAGCTACAATTATATAAACCCAATACACAAGTAAACCCAATAATTCGATGCTGTACTTACATTTTTCCACTGAAAGAATCCCTTTTAAAATTTTCTGAACTCCTGCTTTTTTTAAAGTTGTTATAATTTGCTGACGTGTCCTGTTCCATTTTCGTTTTGTACTGTGCAACTGCTTTCTGTACACTCCCAGCACGAGTGGAACAAATCTAGAAACAAAACCGCACTGATTAAATAAAGTCTTAGGAATATATAGGAAACATATAGGAATATTTTGGCATTAATTCTTGTTTCTGGCCTGTTCTTGGCCTGTTACTATCTTGTATTTTGAATGAAATTGAATATTATAGACACAAAATCGTTTTAAAAACAGTGCAGGCGACAAGTCCTGTTTTTTTCACGATGACGTACCTATCCTCCCGGTTTACAGATGTAATAGTAGTCAGTTTTGGACGCCAAAATAGTATTTCCAGATATTTTCTGCAATATTTATAATTGAATCATTTTTGTTATCTTCCCCTTGTAATTTTATCTGTTACTTTGCTTTTCGCAATTTACTCGCGATGCTACGAGTTGCGTGGGCGCTATTTTGAAACGAGAAAGAAAGGAAGACAATTGACAGGGTTGGCAAAGAGGCCATGTTTACGTCTGAATCTTTCGCGTTACAACATTTTCTCTTGATAAGGCATATTATAAAGTAAAGATGCTGATTAAAAACCAAAAATATATAGGCTTGAATATGAACATAGAAATCATCACCCAAAAGTGTAGATTTCACACCTACGTAAGCAAGAAAATCATACTAAACAAAAACATAACATTTTTAAGACGGTATCCAAAAGCGTGAAATCTATTTTTCCCGATTACAAATCGCAATGTCATTTGTAACGTAATCCATTGTTTATAACATTCTCCTAGCATGAATATAATCAAAGAAAGCCTTAAGTGTTACACTATGAAAATAAAACTATTTTTCACAAAAGCGATAGAGAAAAGTTCATTATTTAAATCTAAATCTTGTCAAGCCATGTACATCCATCTGTCATATTTCAAAATTTGTTTTAAATCTTTAAATTTTAGTGATTGAGTTCTGAAGATTGACATTATAAAACCGGGTATTTAAAAAATGTGTTCAACTATCGTAACTCTGAATAACTTTGTATGTCTGCAAAATCGGCAAAATAAACCGTGGGAACGTCTCCAAGCTCCAGGTTAGAAAAACAAAAATGTGTATGCAAGAGTAAAAAGTACTATTTTGTTTTTGTTTTTGTAAAAACAAAAACACCCTCCTCCGCATTACTCGTTGTAAAAACACCCTCCTCCGCAGAAGAAACAATTTTCTGTAACAAAGCAAAAGTGTCCGCATTACTCGTGGTCTGACCAAACCAGCTTGCAATTAGAGAAAATCAATTTATGGGAGAAATTATAAATCTGTCCGTCAAAATAGTAAAAAATAACTGATGTTCAATTTTCATTAAGAAGCAGTTCTTGGGATAAAATGATTAAAATCATTACAAAAATTACAGTTTTTCTGACAAAAATGAGACAACTGTCCCTCTTTTTGATGTGTGATCATATCCCTGGGATTGAAGTTAGTGTGGCTCTACACTTGGATCGTCTAGCTACTCCCATCCCGGTTGGTGCTATGAACGATGAAAAGTAAACAAAGCAATTACCTTTCTAGTTTCCTTTTTTTCTGTTGAAGGTCGTATCAAAGTATTTTTCTTTTCTACCAGCATATTAGAATGTTTTCCAACTAGTCTGACGCGGCATGGCAATAACAAAGGAATAGAAAGCAGCAGCAGGCCAGCTAATTGTGACGCATGCTTTACTGTGCTAGGAGTATTCTCTGATCCGTCTTCAGATGGCAAAAATGGCTCCACTGCAGGAAGATAATGATTCCAAGGGGCATTTTCAAATCTAGAACAAACAGAGTATCCATCAAAATAGGATTTACAACTAAGCGAAAATATCTAAAGAATTTCTTTCTAAAAAGTTAAATGCATTTGAGCATTCGGCTACCCAACATTGTTTAATAAGCGCACGAGTAGAACTGCTTTATTCTCGTAACAAAATGCAAACAATAAGAAACCCATGAGAAATTTCGAGGAGCTTCATCAAGCGTGTATTTGATGAACAGATTTCAAGTACAAACCAAACAATGAGGAAACAGTTTATCATTAAATCTTTTAAAATATTAAACTCCTAAATCGACATTGCATATATTCATGTCTTTACTTCATGTTTTAATTTTGTAATATAATATTTAACAATTGTAATTAGATTATATATGTATATTTTAAATTATGTTAGGATTTAGAAAAACATTGTAATGTCCCCAAGTGTAAAGCAGTCTCAAACTGAGGGCCGATACTGTATGAAAATGAAATTAAAAGCATGTTGTTCTAACGTCAATGCATGTTTCAATTCAGAGTACACACAAATTTTAAGTGAGACGGGTGGGACAGATCTGCAAAGATTTACAGCATTTCATGTGGCTTAAAACAGTGCTGAAAAAACCATAGTAAATTGCATTGTTACCTTCAAGCCAAAAAGCGCAACAATCCACGTACGTAGAACTGACCAAAATTCACATAATGAGGCAACCATTACTCTTCATTATTACAAGCTACAACTCAACTCTTCCTCGACAAATTTCCTTGCTGACTAACAAACAACAAAGTCTAACAAGGAGTCAAAACAACATTTAACGACACGATACGCCCAACAAACAAACCAGACACTGCATAACTGCTGATTCTGAGAGATTTGCTCTGTACGAATAGCTCAAGAAAATAGTTTAATTTCTATAGTTCATGCCATGATATCTATCTTAAACAGAGATTCAATGCTGGAAAACATACATGGTATAGGTTAAATCGTTAAGAAAGCCTACAGATATGGGTGGAAACATTTACAATTGAACGAGCAAATATCGCTGTTATTTTGCAAGCATGTTTCATAAAAACAATCATAATCAAGGCAAACTGAAATAGACGATTTTCAGATTTGAAGAAATCAAATATTTCGAACCTTCGGTTTATACAGATTTTCAATTTGGTATCTTGAATCACCAAAATCGTTTAGGATTAATTAAAAAATTCTCCGCAAACATCTATTTCGATTTAGCCTCCGGAATCGTCAAATTTGATGAAATTCCAAACATAATTCTCCAATGGGCACACGAAAAAATCGCTAGAATTTCTGCCGATGTTTCCACAAGAAAATTGCAGCCTGCCGTGAAGAAAGCTCGAAAATGTTTCAATTAGAATAATTTCTTGGATCGATGTAATAGAACAAAATGTGGAATTGATGTGCTTTATTTTCAACTATCCAGGCAATCCCAGCGATGAAACATAAGGCAACTGTAAAACATCCATAAATTATAAAGTTATACAATAAAAGTAAAGAAACAACGCAAAGGAACAATACAATTTAATTTTGGTGACTGTTAATACTGTTGGGGAGGGGGGCTTCACAAGGTAAATTTTTAGAATAGACTGGACTTCAGGGTTCCTTAACTTCCCCCCAAACATTTATCTATAACTTAAATATAACAACAACATATGTTATAGAAAATATTCAATATAGATGCTGCATTTTGTGGTCCTCACTACCGAAGCATCCTTCTTCATAGGTTCCCAAGCCAAGCAAATGATAATGTGACTAAATAACTAACACAATGCAATTTTTTCATTGACAGAAGGCAGTTGTACGCAGTCTCAGTTCAGCATTCCATTGAGCAAAAATAATTAGGATAAAAAAACTTTACCCAAAACTCTAATTGTCTCAAAATAGCCCGGACTAAAACGAATACTGAATTTTAACGCCAAATTGTTTACCTTTACATCTTCAGTTTCTGGCATAAACTGCATATTTTATCACAAAAAACAATAACACCTTTTACAAGCAATTTCAATTCAATTACCACTTTCACGATATAAAAAACACCAAGCACAACAACAACAAACTTGAGTGTTTGGCCTAAACAGCAAAACCACGAAAAATCTTGACCTAATCAGGCAACAAATTGCAAATGAAATGATTACCTGAGCAAGTTTAGGTATTTGAACGAATGTGTATTTTTGTTGGCAGAACTCTCCCCAACAATCTGCATATTGGTAACATAAATAAATCAACAATTTCTTCAAAAATCACAGAGATACTTGGAAATAAAATGAAGTAACTTTTCAAAAGTTGATCAACAAACTGTATCATCATCTTCAAGAGCATAGTCATGACTATGTCAAGAGTCAATAATTTACTCCAGCAAAGATTTTGATCGCCTTCAACAAAAGATATTATCTCCTCTCTAATAACTTTAAAATGCTCATCTTTTTTGACAACAAAAGAATGGTCAAACGAAAGCTTCAGTGATTTAGTTTTGGTCACGATTATTCTCAAAAGAAAAATTTTCCAATTCAACCAAAAAAATCAAGAATGGTTTAAAGTTAGAAACGTTTTTTAGTATTAAAGACATTATTTGATGTACCTAAAGTGTTTGAAAATCATAACAAACAGTATAAAAAGTCTACATGGGCCTAAATTTTCGTAATCGTGTTAAAGAATTAACACAAATAACACGAGACAATCTACGAATTAAGAGCCATAACACGTTTACCCATTTATCCACTCCAAATTTTGGGATGTTCCCTTTTCCGGAAAAGGGTTTTACAATCATCTCATGTTTAATGAATGTTGCTATTTTCATCAATGTTCCTTGACGTCAATTCTAAATAAGAGCTAGGTCTAGGGTTGGTGCAAGAGTTTCAGAGTTGTAGGCATCTAAAATATGATAGGCATCTTGTTATAGGTATCTTACCATCAAAAGTTCTTGAGTTTTCAAAACAAAATTAACAATCTAACAGCATCTAACAGGTGCTTACTTTTCAACACTACAAACGAATATAAACGTTGTCAAAAAAAACTACAATAAATATGTCTATTTCGTGTATAGCTTTTCCGAAATAGAACCTATGGTCTCGTCAGACTATTCCTGTATTTCCACTGGGAATAGTTATTCTTACCTCTTTCTCTCCCAAAGGAATTGCATTTTAAACCTTTTTGTACTTATGAGATATGAGAATTACATCAATGTTGAAAAACGAGGCTACTCCTGTAACATGACAGAATGAACTTTATTTCCGAAAAAGTCTATTCATTATTGATTTATCGAAAACAACACAATCATTTTTTGTTAGAAGCAGGCACTGTAAACTTGGAACATTTTAGGAAACGCCAATAGAAAAAATTAAAAAACAATTTAAAAATAAAGAAGAGAGACAACATTCAATATTGGTCAAAATTCCTACAGAATACTGAAAGAAGCCTGCAAAAAGAATGTGATTGATTCAATCATATTTCTCTTGTCAAAACTTCAACATTATTCAAATTATACAGTTTCCTTAGAACTTAAACATCGACTTGAACTAAAGCATAGTGGTTTCAAATTTTTTTGAACTCTTATGCTTTCCTCCTAATTTTTGTTTGTTTTTTCTTGGCGGAAGGACGGAACTTCCCTGTCGGAGCTCAAAATGGCGGGGAACAGCGGACTTCTACCCCCTTGATGACCCCCATCCATAAGGGTAAGTTAGCTAGGCTTGGGGTAAAAGATAAATAATGCGTATAATGTTAATAATTGCTAGCAAAAGCCTGATTTACAAATGGTCTTGATGTTGGAACTAAAACTGTTGGAAGTAGCCAGTTCGATATTGTGAATGTTGATTTGGCAGTTCACATGCCATTTTAAATCTTTTTGTACTAACCACCTGTCCACCAGCATACCCATCTTACCAGATAAATGACAAATAACAGTTGTGCATTTCGTTCTTAAGAAGTTGTTTGAAATGTGCATTTTAAGAAAGAATAGTATTTGTCATATACCTGGGGATAGTTTGCGGAAATTAAGTCTATATGATCTGGTGCCCACCCTGTAGACAGTATCGTGTATTCGAGTTCTTAGAGTAAAAAGTCGTTACTAAGTTAAGAGAGCCAGCAAAGAGTAGAAAAAGAAAAATACCACGAGAACTATTCTTTAAATAATATTTCATCAAACAATTTTTACAATAACTTCTACTTTAAAAATTAGCCCCAAAAAGAACAATTTACAACAGCTAAACTGCGCACTCTTTGGCCGGTTAGCCGAGCTGAAAACAAAAACAATACGAAAGTTTTGATTCACGATGAGTTAAAGTACGGCGAAAAATAGAATTAACTTTATCGAACGATAAGCTTATGAAACATTTTTTTGGGCAGCAGAGTGTTGTGCTGATTCAAAACAATGAAAGAAAGAAGCCAATAGATCCATCTTTAGTCTCGTTTGCAAAACGAGACCAAGGGTGATAACTGGATTATTTTCTATTGACAGGTGGCTATGAGCCATTTTTATCTGTCAAATGCCTTTAAGCTTCGTACTTTATATATTTGTACTCGTACCCCCTTATCTCATACTTAAACTCGTCTTGAATTTTAACCTCTCCAATAAATATGATAACTATCCAAACAGGAAAATAACAGAAAAATAACTATCAGTACGTAAAACATAACAAAATAAAACTGCAAAAATAACTACTCGCAAAGCATGTGTTTACCAGAAGAAATGAGAACATTTTAACTAGAGATTTTCCTTGTTTTATCTGGAACAAGCGTTCTATGATTTCTGGTGACATACTGATTCTCGCTGTTATTCATAAGACTTCAATACAATCATTTTTCCAAGAGTATTTAAATATTTTGAAACAATGTTTAAAATGTATTCGTCTGCATCTTAAAAATCAGCTAAATTTAAACACGCAATTTAATGAATTTAATACTGGCCTTATTCATTCATCAAGAAATTCGTTAGGTTTAAGTTATATTCTTACTTCAAAAGTTTCTGAAAATGTTGCAATAGCCTTCCTTGTTTTCGCGTTGCTTCCATTTAGTCACATTTTTTCTGACTAAAAACATTGAGAATATCTTGAATCCACAATGTAGAAGGCTTGCTCCTAACACTGCTACATACTACGGCACAATTGCAAGGTAAGCTTCCAAAAACCATGCTTGTAAGTAATTATTTTGAAAGCAAATTTTACCAATAATATCAATCAAATACTCCAGACGCCATTAAAAAATTTAAATGTCATCAAAAAGAGTGAGATTTGGCAGAATTGAACAATAAAAAGAGCTGTTTTTGTTTTTCTTTGCCAAACAATTCAATTGTGTCAAATGGGCCTTTCGATGGACCTGGCTTGTTTGGACTTGAAATAATTTGCATGACAATAGGGCACTTGAATGTTATGGAATCCAGCATCAATGCGTTCTCAAATATGTAGATTTTGTCTTGTCTACGCATTGTAAATCAGATAAAGATAATATTTCGTTTTGACAATTCATAACGCTGGCCTCGTGTCCACTCTGCCAAATCTGCCCTCGTTTTCGAACAACTAGTGCGGCGAGGTTGTCTATCCGAATAAGAATAAGGAAGTTCCTTTAGACCAGTTTTCATGGAATTGAGATGAATGTTTGTTCTGGTAAATGACAGTGGTCGTTGCTGCTCAATACAATTATTAGCAAAATTGAAAAATTTCTCTGTTTATTAGACTTGAAGTTGATCTTTACACATAAAATTCAGCTCAATTTTTGTCTTCTTCATTTGAGACTTTGGATTGGTTAAAGCAATGTGAAATTGATTTAAAAATTATTACTGGCGGCATTTTTGATTGTTTTAGGTTTATTCGTACTGAAAACGTGCCTGTAGTAGCATGACAAAATTACGCAGAAGCACAAAAAAACGTGTAAAATAAACGAAACAAATCTTACAGCACACGAAAATCCCATGTCAACTGCAGCATTTACCAAAACAAACTGCTCTTCCCATTACGTTTGTTAGCTCCTATGTATTAAATATTTGAAACTACCAAAAAAATAAGGGTAATTCCTCAATTCAAATGTGAATACAAAATTACATACACTCCTTATGCTAAATGTTCCAGATTAAAGAGCCAGCTATAATTCTCAACTAACTGCTGTAAATTATAAATTATATGAAAAACAAAAATTTATGGGCCTAATTATAAAAGTAATATAACGGTGATAATTAAATCATTGTTATATTGTCGATCAAATGATCAATACAATGTACAGCCTTAAATCACCAAAATAGCAACTGTAATGCTTGTCTTCCTCGTTGTTTGAGTTCTGGATGATGTTCAAAGAGCAAGCTTTTAATTAATTTTAATTAATTTTAATTAAGTAACAACTAGTAAATCCCGTATTTAGTTTTTTCATCATTCATTAATTCATCAATAGAAAACTCTAGAATGAGCAAATGAGGCATTGTACATGTAAAGTTGATCTTCAAAGAAGAGAAGCGTTGTAATGGTATGTTGATCATCCTCAACTGTTATCTAATGCCTGTGATCAAACGTGTAAGTGAGTACAAACATAGATCGGAAGCAATGTTGCGATCTTGCAGATACAACTGTTTTATTCAAAACTGATTTCTCTGGTAAATACCATTCTCAATTTAATTTGCAGAAAATGTTCTAAATTAAAATATACAAAATCGACAGTTGAAAAACGTTCCTATTTCTTTCTATCGAAAAGACAACCTCAAAATCGTTCTTTTGCTTGTTCAAGCAAAACTAACCCAAACTAGGAAACTCTTTCCCATTGTATAAAATAATTTCGCAACAATAATTATTCATTGTCCATTTTCTCTGACGATCATTTCAGCAGCTTCTTCAATTCTTCTGCAGAATGCTCCATATGCAGTTGCATTTTATGATGGTGTAATCCCAAGTCGCCAAAATGTTTCCATCACTTGAGTCAAAACGGTGAAAAAACACGCACAAAAATAGCGCACGTTGCTAAAACATCGCCTAGCGCAAACACACGAAGGCAGATTTGGCAGGGCAGCTCACAAAAGCTCAAGTACCTTTATCGTGAACACGTATCATTTACAAGTATATATATGTTCATGTAAAACATAAAAAAACAGACAGCGTTTCGTGGGACAAACCAAACGCATACAAACATTTTCGATGCAAGTAAAAATTTGGAGGGTTTGCAAGTAATATTCATTTATTTGCCTACCACCATACTATGCTATTTAAACAAACAAATTCGCACATTTTCTAATATGCGTAAAATATAACTCAGGCTAAATGAATATAAACAATATCTAACAAAATATTCAAGAATTTTCATATTCTTGAGTTTACTTCCTGGAGTACCATATTTTATAAAAATTACTTTGCAAACGTTTTAATACCAGTAGGTATAAAGCTATATACAGAATCAGTCTTTGACTTTGCGTTCTGCAACAAGTGACTAGGCCAGTCAACTATTCTAATTGTAGTAAAGCTTAGCTTTAATCAAACTTCAAAAAAACCCAAGTTTCTTCTTCCTTTCTTCTACACTAACTTGCCTGCGAAAAAGAAAAGACTTGTTAACTTTATAATTTTTTCTAATAGATTTTCGTCTTACTGACCTTGTCGTCTTGCTGTTGTCAGCAATTGCTTCAGCTTTTCTTTTCAACGATTCGCTTCCTTTTAAACCAACATCTCGTGCCTCGGCCGAAGCAATTAGCTCCTTCGTAGATTTCTTACAATCGTCGTCAGCCTGGCGAGGAACAGCTGGTACCTTGAAAGTTGTACTGTCTTGGTCTGAGTTTACTCGAGTGGCGTGTGGCTTTTTCCGTATCGTCACTAAGTCACGGCCTTGCGGTGGAAGCAATGTGGTATTTTCTTTATCTTCAACCTGCGAGTGAGTGGTTTGATTTGCCGATCCGGACTTGCGTCTTATTCGACGAGCTTTGCCAAGAGATTTCCTCGCAGCAATACTTTTTCTTTTTTCCGAATCGTGATCTCCTCTTCCTCTACCAAGAAGCTTTCTAACAAAACCTACTTTATGGTGTTTTCGTTCGTCTTTATGATCGTGAAGTTTCTTTGCGTGAACATCAACAGATGCACCCCCCTCGTTGCTTGTAATACTGAAAGGTAATAAATAAGGCAAAGTTACTTTAGTAGCTCGTCCAGTTCACAAGACAATAGTTCGCTTGATTATCTGACTGAACATCAGGAAGCTCATATGATCTTTATCTTCCCATAAAAAAGTCATAAAGGGCAATGAAAAATACAACTGATTGAGAAGATGGTACGGGGGTAACTGTGTATAAGTCCATACAAAATTAACAGAAATGTTCTTTACACTGACCCTATCAATAAATGGACAACTCCTGATTAAGTGTCTATTTTAAACCAAATAAATTAAAGAAATAATGTCCTGCTAGTTAAACTTTTAAAATAAATTTTTTAAATCGCGTGTACCCCGTGAAAACATAACGTTTTATTATGTTTCTCAATGGACTTCATGACCCTCTTAAAAGTGACACAGTAGCTAAGCAAAACTGCGGTCAAATTTAAATGTTCACCAAGCTAAAGATTGTTTATCGAAGTGAGTTATGATTACAGCTACGTTCACACAATACCGGATTCATTCTGTATTGGATAGATTTTCATACCAGATTAGCGGCTACTAATCGATGTATCAGAAATACACAAATGCACCTTGATGCATGTCACCCAGTATGCATACCCCTACCTAATTGTGCACATAACCAGCATGCTATTAGTCTACATACAACCGTTGATCGCTGCTGGTAAAAACATATTGTACCAAACATAAACTACAAACCTTCGCTTTTCCGGTAAAAGAATCGCATCATCGTCGTCATCATCGATTTTATCAAGACATTCAACACTGCTTCCGGAAAACACATCAGAAACTGTCTCACTACTTTGCTTCCTCTTTCTCAATGTCATAGCTCTCTGGTATGGTTCAGAAACTATTTCGTGCTCACTTTCCGACACACTCTCCAAGCATGAAGAGCCCGAGCCGGATTGAGATGGTTTCGTACGCTTTCTTGGTCTTCCAGGCTCTGCGTTTTTTGGTATCTGCAAATAATGGCAATTAAAAATTGGCTAGATAATGTAAGTACTGCCAAAAATATGATTGGTAATTCCGTGCTGTAAATTCTTATTTTTGAAAAACTGACTCGATACTAAATTTCTCAAAAATAACAGAATCAGTTCCAGTAGCTACATTTGTGAATGAGGTTTAGATCCTAATCTTAAAGCTTTTTAATTCAATTCATCTTGCTGATAGAATTGGCCACTTTGCTTGCTTTTCTACTAATTCAATAATGAAAAACAATTTTTAAAAATCTATTCAGAAGAGATTTCCAGCTTAAAAAAATAGAGATAATCAAAGAGCACTCGTCAATAACAATAATCATTCGTAGAGCACGGGCTTCAGGAAAAGTATAGATCAATTTTATGGCTTTGTCATCTTTTTCTTGCTCTACCTGTCCTATATTCCGTGTTTTGATTTCAGTTTCATTCTATTTCCATTTTGATTTCTCTCATTCCGCCTGTCCTGGATTCCGTGTTATCATTTTTCTCAAGGGACTGCACATATAAAAAACACGGAATGTAGAACAGGTAGAGCAAGCAATAAATGACAAAGTAATAAAATTGGTCCACAAAATGTAGGAGAGGTGGAATGAGAGAAACCGAACTGGGAATAAAATGAAAAGATTACTTTACCTAACGCCCGTGCGTAGAGTACAATTAGTTTTAACTTTTCATCTGATAATGTGTCTTTCTTAAACATTAAAATTCTTCTTTCATTAAGCCATAAATCATCACAATTTATTTACACCGAATTAATACATGAAATGCGCTGGGATAATTAACTCATGCCTTATAATCCATTCACTGCAATGACAGTTCGTCACATAGTTATTGCTCTAAAAGATAGTTCATAGTTTTTCCGAATTGCAGCGCTAGAGTATTGTATTGTCGTTATTTAAAAATGAATTTCACCTTGCTTTCCCACATCGCCATAGTTTTAGACACGTGTTTTTCATCTCGAAGCGTTGTTCTATCCGACCTTCGCTTGTGTGATGGCGTACTGTTGACACGTCGTTTTCCAACTTAAAAAATAAATAAGCAAAACTAAATTTAAATTCTAGTCATAAATTACAACAAAGGACTTGCTTAAGTCACGCTTACTCGTCAACAAAGTTTGTGACGGTAGTAATGAGCCATCTAGCGATAATTGAGCAAATTAGAGGCCCTTCCATGAGGCCCGAAATGAAACTCGTGCTGAAACAAATTCGTGCCGGTACGTATAATATGCGATTTCACACGAGATGCGATTGTGCATGGTCTCGTTGAAAGATCCTATCAACATTGCATTTCAAAAGATATATGATTCGTTACAAAATCGTATATTACATCGGCATAAAATTTGAGAAAAAGCACACCACCTTACACGAGACAGACATAAAATTAAGAAATAAATATAATTTTGACACATGTAAATACAACAGTGGCTCAGACTAGCAGTCGACATGAAACTCGCGCGGGCATAAGTTCATCATAATAAACGAAGCAAAAAAAAATAGATAAATAAAATAAAAAAGTAACGTGAATCGATTAAACGCGTCAGGCATAACCCTTCTTCAGTAAGTCGATTCACTTATCTTGGCGAATGTATTTATTTGAAGTTATTTTCTATTATTAAAACAAAACAAAGCTTGTCTTTTTGCATATGCTATGATGACTTGTTTGGCTGCGTTGGAAAAGACCTAAATTATATTTTTCACGGTCGTGCTAGTCAGCATCTTTCGTTTTCTCAAAATATGGTCAATCTGTCCTATTTTAATGTCAGAACTTTTCGGTGGAGACAATTTTCGCGAAATGCCTAAACTCTGCAAACAACGTCATTGCCTGTGGGTGGAACGAAAATAAGAGCAAACAACGTTTACTGCACTGTAAGGACAAAAGTCCCACTATGAACGGTTGGTAAAGATAGTAGAAAATAGAACAGCTCGTGCAGTAAATTTAATTAGCAACCACAGTTTAGTTTAATACACAGTACAATAGTATATATTCCCTATTAGCTTACACATAAGATTGTAACCGGAAATTAAAGATTTTTTGAGTTTCCAAATCAAAAAAGTTAGATCTTATAAGCCTGCAGGCTTATAAAGTTTTGCTTCACATTCTCTTTTTTATAAGAACACATTTTATAAGAATATCTAGGCTGGAATTGTAAAAAAGAACAAACAAATAAAATTCAACACCGTATCATGAAATTATTATCCGTGAGTGTTACTTTTGCAAGCATGGCCTAGTGGTTAAGGCGCCGGGCTCATAACCGCAAGGTCGTGGGTTCGAATCCCACCAAGGTCATACT
>JAYJMH010063525.1:0-11939 GCA_036873815.1 Phacellophora camtschatica | reverse complement strand
ACAGGAGTTATAAATAAATTTCTATCGCGAGGTGGCGGAACGGCCTAAAAAACATTTACCAGACTTGACTTCCCGGTCGTAACAGCTGTGGTATATTCTTGGCAATTTGTGAAATCAGTGAACAAAATCCAAAAAACGATGATATTTTCATTAAATTTAAAGCTACTTGACAATACCCTACCATTTGGTTTTTATATCACAAGATTCAGAGTTTCCTGCACTTTCACACACACATGGTGGTGATACAGGGAAAAGTATCAAAATTCTGCCTTGCAAAATGTTAAATTTAGGCCACCTCTCTCAACAGGAGGAATTAAAATGCTTGTCGAATGCAACCACCACCAAAAGGGTTGATGTTTCATTGGTTTCACATCAATTTAAAGTAAGATTAATACTCTTATCAATATATATGGAGCTAAATTGAAAGTTGTACAAGCAACAATTAATTACTCATGACTCATATATGCATGGTGCATTTTTGGTTGGTGTGGTGGTGTCATCTGTTTGTTGTGTTGCTATAAAGGGAAACAACAAGAACAGGAACACAAAAGGAATATATCTTGCAATATTTTCATTTTGTATAAATATTCCCCATTACCTGTGGTTCAAGCCCTTGATTTGAACGTTGTTGAGGTTGAGAAAACTGCGGAGGAGCATTTATTTCAACCAACAAACAAATCAAACTGTGCCTTTTAAACAGTGCAGAAAAATGAACATGAATTTGTTTTAAAATATATAAACAAAATAAGTCTTCGACGTTACATTATAAATTAGATATCATCTATTTTTGGCATAAATCCTTCCATACTTACCATTTTGGTCAGTGGTTTTTGCCGCCATCTTGTCAAATGAAAGAAGGAAAGGCGCGCGAACAATTGTAATCGAGGTCGAAAAGGAGACGAGGTTCATAGCATTATCATTCCATTCGGACATGGGATGTCGGACGCCAAAATAGTAATTACATCAGATAATCTCCTACTATGTTAATTGAATCATTTTCTCTTTGTAATTTTCTTTGGTTTGCCTTTGCAATTTACTTGCGATGCTGCCAATAGGCAAAACAACAAAACGGAAATAAAATTAAAGAGAGCACGTAAAAGACCACACCAGACACAACAAATTCACATTTTCCATATCATATAAAACTGTGATAATTACAAAATATGTTACACGATAATATAAAATTTAAATATAACTGCAAATAGCCAATAAATACAAGTTCTTAACATTTTTAGAGGTCAATATATTACACAATACCACAACGAGTAACTTTCAATACTTCACGTTAACTAAGCCTAAATAAATGCTATATGTATCAAGAATTACACGTCCAAACATTTTTAAAAATGTACAATATTCTGCGCTAAAAACTAAGAAAATAATCCTCACCTAGTCGTTTAAGAAAGGAAAGAACAATCTAAATGTTTCCCTTGCAATGCAAAGTTGTCTTGTTTGAAATGCCAGCAAGCTTCACTATTTCCATGCACGTTTCTTGAACTTGAATCTTGAAGAAGTTCCAATTTCGATGAAAAGTTGAACCCAATGTTGCATTGTTATTTAATATAAATTATTTAACTTTTTTATTTTCTTTTGCTCGGTAAACTATAGGCCCCAAAATCTTCAGAATCTTTCGTCGAATGTGGCGATAGCAAACTTGAGATTGGGCACTGAATATTTTAATAATTAGCATTGTTTAGCAAGATACCAAAATCTAAGATCTAAACTAAGTTAAATTGTTACGTAGCTAATTTACAGAAATTAAAATGATCGTCACCAGTTTGCAATTCAACTAAATTCAAAATATGTTACAAAATAAAAAAAAACCATAAATTTATTTTGACAATTTCTGTCTCAGCGTCTCGATTCACAAATAGCATCATCTCACTCCTCTTCTTTCTTCGATTTCGGCCTAAGCATGTGCCATTGGGGCATTGGCTTGCGAGGATTTCGTAACATATCGCGCCAGTGTCGCAGCTGCGGCCCATACGTACCGGTTCCAATCCTTATCTGACCAATAACGTCCGCCTTACCGATCAAGTCATAATCAAAAACCATTAATTGGAGAGCAGATAACTCAATTTTTTCCGGCGATACAGTAAACACAAACTGCTCATTGTAATATGGATTCAAGGTTCCTTTTTTAACAGTAGATTTTTTCACTTTTACCTTTTTGTCTCCAAATAACAGTATGATGCGAACGTATGGATCTACAAAACAATAAAATACATGAACTGTGGGACTCTTTAAATTTCAATAACATCAGGCGGCTACAACAGCTTCATTTTTAAAATTTAAAATTTAATAACATAAAAATCATAAAAATATTACGATGCATTTATACAATGAATAAACAAAACATATTACTATAAGCGACCCCAGTTTGAGACTTACAGACTCCTAAATTGAACCTTAAAGAGTAGACTTTTTTGTATATTCCATTAAAATTTTTACAAACACGATACTAATTATACTACATTTAAAATACTTTACAATACTACTGGGGCAATACCACTGGGATCAGAAAAATATGCCTACCCCATGGCGGTTACATAGAAAAATAAAACTAGACGTAACACAGGATGAGACTTGACAATACTTAGTTTGAAATGCGTGTTGAAGAATTTTTCGAAGGAAAACTTCACTTCATTGCAGAGCTAAACAAGGAGCAAACACCAAGATAAATGATATTACGAGAAACTTCCAGCCAAAGAACACGTTAGAATACTATGAGCATGAAGAAATGTCTGGTGTAGCTTTTAAACACTTGCACGCCCGGATTTATCTCCGTTAAAGAGGCAAATCCTATGCAATTTTTATTCTGCACGGCGGGGTAACACATGAAAACCAACTTCGTTTATAACATAAGCTCACGTTGTGACAGGGATAAAGTAAAACCAACATAGCCTTTACGTAAGAAAGTGGTCATGAAATTCTTGACCTATTAGATCAATAATTACAGACACAATCCATGATAATAAAGAAGAACTATAAAATAATAGATAGTAATATTTGAACAATCAATTAAATATTTAAAGCAATCAGTTAATTACCTGACATGCCGCTAGCATCAGTGCTTTTCAAATTCTGACACTCCAAGAGATAAACGAATAACTTTTTCGAAACTGGAATATATCTTAGAGAAACACAAATGTTCCCATAATCAGACACAGATTTTCTGAACTCCTTAAAGAAAATGATTTAAATGAATGATTTGAACTAAAAATCTTAAACTAGCACCAAAAAAATATCTCAAGAAATAGTCTCAGTTAAATTCATTCTAAATAAATTTACAAAAATGGCCATTGACAATGTAAGAACAAATAAATAAAAACATGTAAATAATTACCCCCGTTTCTCCGTCATATCCTGGCACAAGAATTCTCCACTCTCTTTCAAGTGGAACATTCAAATTTACATCAATAAGTGGCATTTTAGCTTCGCCGAGGACATCATGTTCTGCAAATTGATCAAAATCCAATGCTTGAATACAAAGCGTCCGATTTTGTATTTCGTTATATGGGACATTTTGGAACACGAATGTTTGGTTATACACAGGATCTAGAGTTTTGTCCAAAACCTATAAGACGGTGAATAAATGTCCAGCATTGCAAATATCTGTTTAGGAATTGTCTTTAAAAGATAAATAGGCAATATTTTACGATTTTTAATTTATTATTTTCAAAACTGGTCAGTTTTTATAGCGTCCAAAATTGGGTAGAATTCCAACAAGAAATAAACTGCCTAAAATATATATGTGATATAATATAATGTATGTTACACAATCATTAATGGGCTTGTGAAATATTTCATATTTCTACAATTAATTCAGCTTTTTGTGCACACGACAATGCAAAAATGAGGTTAATTGGTAACACACTCTAATTTTGGCGAGTTTCAAAAGGCCGGAACTTCTTTGGGTCACTTGATCTATGTAGTAATTTCCAGGTCCACCATAAAAAGTTGCCACGTTTGTTGTGCTACCTCAAATCATGTGCTGAGCTTATTACAACGATAATTGAAAATCTTACTAACGAGTGTTAGAAAAACATTCCCGAGTTGACGTTGCGTTACATCCACAAAACTCGTCGGTTTGATTAAGAAAGGCACTTACAACAGGAAGTTTTTTAGATTTTTCAATTGAAGGTAATGGAAAATGGTAAATCGTTTAAATTATGCGGAATGCCGTTAAAATATGGTTCCCAGTCTACAAGTTGTTTTTTGTTCTATGCCTTACAATATATTAATTTAAGTACTTTAAAATTGGAGTGTTAAATGGAAGAACAAATTGCGAGAAGAAGATAACTGTTACTTCACTTAAAGAAGGTTAAACCTAGCGGGGTGGAAACAATCGACATGAGCCAAAGAATTTGAAACAACTCAAAAGGCGTGGCAAAACAATTCCGATAATTTCCTTGAAAACGTTTGTTCAACAACATGATCTATGTCCTATTCTCGAGTTTCAATTTTTCATTTAACGGCGGGAAAATTTAAAAAATTGAAAGAACACTTCGAAACTGCCAGAACAGTACAAACATAAATACAAGAAGTCATATAACTTAAAATAATTCCACGACGAGAGATATAAGAGACAGCAAAGCAGAAAGAACAAGACATATTCTTCGATTTAAATTGGGAAAACCTCGATGAAAAGTTTTTTTAACTTGTGAGGGAAATATTTTGAGCGAGTGCCATAAAATATCAAAGCAGCTAATTGAGACTGGAGGTCACTCCCACGAGCCAAATTGTTAATTACATTATATTTATTATATTACAATATAATATGATTATTAAAATAGAATAATAATTACCAGTGTTTCAAATCGTTTCTTGGTGTCCGGTAAAAGCATGACACGAATGTATGGGTCAGAATTTCCATCTTCGTCAGCAGATGGCAAATCATTTGCTTCAAAAATCGTGATCGATAATGATTGGTCATCAAATACATACTGCATACTAATCAAAACTCGTCCTGTATTGAATAAAGATTTCTTATACACACGATATAACATTTACGAAATAAAAATGCAAGAGATTATTGTATATACTACTAACTGAGGATAGCCGTTAATAAAATACACATATATATTGATAAAGAAATGTATGGAAAAATGTATATAGATAAATGCATATATTGAACAATTTAACAACACAGGGGAATTTTGTAAAACAAAAATTGCAGTTTCAAGCATGACAGTACAGTGCAATTTGTCACTGCAAAGAATAAATTTTACACCTTCAACAGAGCCACAAGCTAATCAGCATAAACAAAATCTTAACTTTTGCTGTCTTCTTCATTCATTTTGTTTTTCTCGAGTGCACCCGGAGTGTGAAATTTATTCTTTCACATTGCAAATCATGTTTGAAACTGCAACCTTTTGTTTTACAAAATACCACTTGTTACGTTTAATACAACAAAAATAACATTAAAAACCCATGTTCTTTTGGCAACTGATAATTTTATATACATATATATATATATATATATATACACACACATCAATTTACTTTACACAAGAATTTATTTACACCGAGCAAGAAACACATCTTACCCAAAACAGTTCCCTCTAACTCTTCTTCATCGCAAAATCCAGCTACACTGTAATCCATTTCATCAACAGTTGGATGCAGTCTTTCATGTTCTGGGGTGTCATTCAGTTCTATAGTTGCCAAATCAATACTTTCTTCTCCCTCGCTGTCTTTGTCATCCTCTTTCTTCTCACGACGACAGCAAAAGCGACAGCAGCAGCAGCAACAACAAATCAAGAAAAGAAACAGTACTCCACCAGCAATACTTAAAGTTGCAACTGGCGGAACTGCAAAGAAACAAGATAAAAGGAAAATTTAGCAATGACTGTTGCCTAATAAGATAAAATTGTATTGCTTGAAATGATACAAAATTGTCGGCCTGTGTCAGATCATTGTCGAGATGAGAACACAAACTATCTCTAAATACATCAAAAATACAATTTGTTCTTGAAATACGCATTTCAGAATAAATATAGAAAAATGCACAATACCATTATTTGTTAAATATCTAATGGTGTATATCTTTGGGCATGTCATCCACCATCTCAGAACTGGCTGTTTTGTTAGATACGTTGAAAATATACAATATTGAAATATATTAATGCTCACAAGGTAATCCCAAATTACATTGAAACAATGAACAGAGGCAACTTTTGTAGCAATGGTAAAACTGCCACACCGATTTCAAAACGATCAGTCGTCTTTACAAAAAACTCTCTTAACTTGCAAATGTAAACATCTCCTCTGCAACTCTAAATGGCTTCGCATCTTGACATTTTCCAGTTGAGATGGTTTCTTGTCGTTTTTAATGGATAATTCCTTTGAAATTGGCGTGTCAATTTGAAGTGCATATGACTCGAACATTTTTCTTGTTTAATATGAAGGAATGTCTGATTGATGCGAAGCCACAAGCTTTTTTCGGTTTTTCAATACATTTTATAGTTTTTGAAATATAAAGGTTTGAAGATTACGTTTTAGTGGTAAAAAGTGACGGTGAAACGCCAAAAAAACTCATTATTTGTGACGTAAATAGGTTGTGTTGTGCAAATGAGAAAATATAAAAGTACTGATTACTCAAAAGCTATTGAAGCAAAGTCAATAAAAATTTGTAGAGGCAACAACTGAACGGCAATCAACATTTTCTTACATGGAATTTTGTCGCCATGACAACATGTTAGTTACCAGACCTCTCAAATAAAAATTCAAAAGATCTCAATATCCAATGAATCGTGTGATACATTTTTTAGACATAATTTTAAATAGTTGTAAGCAAGCTTGATGTTGAATAAACATCTTCAAAAATAAAATATTTACTACGGGAAGTGATGCAAAAATAATTTCAATCAAAGGAGTAAAAATCAAAGCAATCAAAGGAGTCTGGTAACTAGTTTGTTGATGTGGCAACATTATGAAAATTTTCAAAAGTTTTTACACCGCTCAACTGATGTACTTGCCATGTTTCAACAACTTTGCTTCAGTAACTTTTGAGTAATCATTGATTTTATGTTTTGTTACTCAACACAAACACTTTACATCACAAATTCGCAATTCACGAAAATCAGACACTGAGGTCTCAACTCCAAAGCACAATATCCTGGGAACTAAACTTGAAGATATTGAAAAAAGGGGAAAACTTTTATACGTTTTGATCACAGACCTTTCAAATGAGAAAATAAAAATTTTCGAGTAATATTCAATTTAACTATTGTTACAAAATTTGTCACATGATGAATTTATTAGGAAGTAGTCCTTTGAAATCCAATTTTACAGTTTGTTTCCCAAAAGTGGGGCAGCAAAATGTGCATGTTTGGATAATAAAAAATATCTTCAGATATGAATCAGTTTATATCATGTGACCAATATCAAATGAAGTTTGCATGAAATTTGCAATTTATTACAAAAAAAGATTTTCCAAGAGATTCATCAGTGGGCAAAAATGGTTGATTTTAGGTAATTTTGAAACAGTCCACTTTATAAAAAATATATAATAACATTTTTCTGCTTTAGCATTGACAAAAATATTGTCAACAAATTTTTGCCAAGTTTCTCTTACGCTATCTGCCACAATCTTTCAAGGAAATTTCCCAAGATATTATTCACATGAATGATCTGAATGTAGTGAAAACAAACAGATCGAACAATAATTTTTAACATTAGAACAGCTTCTTACTTGGAAGTTTCTCTAAAAGCTTCCAAAACTGTTTGAAATAGACCACAACAACATTTTCATCTTTATTATCAGTCTTGGACGCAAAGGAGAAAACAATGTCTGTTGAGTTGGAAAATCTTCTAATTCCCATTTCCTTCAATTAACTGTCGTGTGACAGCTTCCATTTACGACAAATGTCATGTGTCATGTAACTTTGAGCTTCTGTGTTGTGATTAAACTGCAACAATTTCTGAAGAAATAAAAACCATGCATTTTTAAAAATCTTTTCTTTCATGACCATTATGTATAATATATATTCACTTTGTTATATATGAACCTAAAAGCTCCACGATCTTGGCCTAATATTATTAAACATAACACAATTTATTTGTTGGCTCGTCCATATCTGTCTTGATACTTCTTAAAATTGTAGTTTATGTGGTTGCTCGGATGCTCAAGTAAAATGTACATATGGTTTTCTTTCTTGCCATTTTAAACAGGATCTTTCTCCAAACAGCTTGTAGTGTCTGTGTGTTTGGTTTGAAGAGAAGGTAGTAGTGCGCAGTGAAGTGGATGATCTCATGTGACAAGCATGCACAAACGCGAAGCAATGCTTTCTGTCCCTCTCTGCGGCGGCGATTAAACTGAAAATTTTCTTGACCACAAATCTGAAATTTGCTTCTTAGTTATGCTTTTCAATGAACTTAACTATTCTCCGCCACAACCCACAGTTCCACGCAATTATCTTCAGCAGTTTTATTGTGTAAAAAATTAAACCAAAACAACAAATAAGAATCCAATGTTTATGTTTTGACTAGGCCATCTGCCTCGCATCCGATATAAATGCGCCTTCGCAATCACGGCCCATATTTCGTTTTTTCTCAAGAACAAGAGCATTTGTTCTGTTGCCACATGAAGAGCGTTTTAACTTACCATTTAATTATCTATTAATTTGTAGCTCATTATAACTTTAATTAATAAACACTTTAAAAATAAATCTTTCAAAGAATAAATTTAATCTTTCAAAATTCAAAGCATTTAATTTTTACAGTGATTAAAACTAAACGTAACATAAAAAACACGTTTTCATTCATAAATTGTTTTTATACAAAAACGTTTTAGTATAAAAATTGTTTTTATACTAAATATGTAATTTATATTTAAATTTACATTTAAAATACGTTTAAATGATTATAAGAAACAACACTTTTGAATAAATACATTACAACAAGTAGAAGTTATCAAAAGAAAATCAAGGAATATGGATCAATACCAGATTATTACGCTGAAGATGGCGTTTTATCAAGATGCATTGCGTCATAGCAACGCAATGCATCTTGGTAAAAGGTTCCACAGCGCTATCTTCAGCGTAATTGTGTATTGTGCGTCGTCAAACATGACTAAATATGAAAGTTTAAACAAAAGAACGAGACAAATTTTACTACAGTAATTTTTACCAATTGATATCGTTTCCCAATGTCAGCGTCTTGCAAATTTTCTTAAACTTTCAAATCTCGTGATCAAATGTTACATTAAGAAGTTAATTTTACACAAACATAATTTTACATTAAGCCGTTCACCCCGTGAAAAAACACATGACCCAATGCTGATCAACATAAACACCATATCTTTAGGAAAGAGGTAAGTAGGGAGATAATTTTATATTAATTTATGATATTTCAACGTAAGTTTATTTTTGGCTTAAGTTGGTTTTTAAAGTGCTACACCCCAAATTAATTCTCGTTAACCTGTTCACCCAATAAAAAGGCATGACCATACACAAACTCATTACTAATCAATGAAAAACATTATATCCTTAGGAAAGAGGTAAGTAGGGAGAGAATGGTACATTGATTTATGATATTTCAACGTAAGTTTATTTTTGGCTTAAGTTGGTCTTCAAAATGCTACACCCAAAATTAAACCGTCCACCCAATGAAAAGACATCGTTTGTAAGTTTATCGTTTGTAAATGCTTCCCCTTGCAAGATAAAACATGAATGAGATTTCCCTGTTAATTGAACATTAACCCATGCGTAACAAGGTCAAACTGATTCAAAACACAAACAACACCGGTTACTCTGAAGCAGTCGGCGGCCTAAGACGATGCCACCTAGCAACTGGCTTCCCTGGGGTCCTTCTCATTTGAGTCCAATGTTTACGCTGAGCGCCAGTGCCCAGACTCCCAAGAAGAAGCTCCCCGATCGGCTCCCCCTTTTCACCCTTGTCGTAATCACAAATGATAAACATGACAGAAGTCTCTTCGATCTTTTCAAAATCAATTTCAAATAAAAATGATTCATTATAAGACGGATTTAAGGTTCGCATTTTGACCGTTGTCTTTCTTTTCTTTACTTTTTTGCCTTCCTGGACAATCCAAAATTTAACATAAGGATCTGGAATCAAAGAAAATCATTTCACTTATTTTATAATAAATTTTATGTAATGCACGTTTTTATTATCATACATTATTTGATGTAAAATTTATTTCAATTTAGTTAACAAGTTTAAAATAAATTTATTTTATAAGATTAACATTTGATTACTCACAAGTTAGGTTATGAGCTCTGCGGACACTTCATCTTTGTCACAGTAAAATTAATTTTTTTACTTCTGCGGGGGTAAAAACATTGTCCTCCGCAGACGTAATTTATTTTTTTGTAACAAAGCGAAACTATCCACATTGCTCACGGTTTACATTACATTTATTCTATCAAACATCAAACATAGGCAGTTGACATCTCGACTGCCCGTTATCTCGAAGATTCGCTATTTCGAACAAATTTTCATTACCCCTTACTTGAAATTTTTTTGGTAATTATAAATTATCATCAACATATTTCTTTACTTACTTTACAAAATAGATTTTAAGAGCACTTCTACCCCTCGCTACATTTTCTTATAAAATAGATAGTACCTGCTAATTCAAACATTCTCTATCTTGAACAGATTCTAATTTCCCGTGAGAGTTTAAAATACCGGATGTCAACAATGTAAACGATTAATTTGCCTAAATTGCTTTACTGTATAAAAACGTTTTTAATTTTACCAGGATTAGCTAGCTAGTTTAAAAAATAATAAAGTGCAACATTTACCCATTTCCCGCTCGTGAAACCCTCCAAGTATATATATTGTAATTTGCATTCGGGTTTTGCAAACAATATAAGGCTAAAACGACCCCAGTCAGCAGTACAAAAAGCATCAATAATGCACAAAAATCAAGTTACTTTCAAGATCTTTGCACATAATGAGTAGGCCAAGCATTGACATATTACACTAGTCTTAGCAGCACTGGACGATAGAGACTTCATGTACGGGGGCTATATATCCAGATATATGAAAAATATTATTCGTTCTTCTAGTCACTGTTTCACGGTCAGCACTACACCATAGAGACTTGACGCACACGGGCTATCTCCAGATATACGACAAATATTATTCGTTCTTAAAATGCACATTTCAAAAACTTTTAAGAATGAAATGTACAACAAAATGTACAATTTTTATTTGTCATATATCTGGGGATAGCCCGCGTACGCTACTATGGTCTAGTGCTGATCCTGTTTCACTGCGTTCTTGCCGCCATTATTAATATGACTGTCTGTTTGGTTACCTGAAAATCCGCCTTCGTCTGTACTTTTAAGATCCTTGCAAGCTAATATGAAGATTGCAAGCAACTGTGGATTTGGTGCGTAGGCCAAAGCGATGCATATATGACCCAATTTAGGATCACTTTTCTTCATCTAAAAATAGTTAAGCAAAATTGTAATACTTTCTATCTGTTCGTTGAAAACAATGGAAAAACACAAATGCTTCAAAACACTCAAAATATGTTATCTTAAATTATGTTAATTATGTTAATACGTACATTAATAACATAACTTACCAGGGGAGTGACTCGGAAGTTTTTCATACGGAGAGGATGGTTCAAGAAATGTTTGAGTAACCCAAAATATTAAAATCAGGCTATTCTTGACCCAGAAATATTGTACATTCTATGATATACAGGTTGTAGTTATACTTTATAATAGTGTCTAAGGATTGCCCAAGGTCAACATAAAAAGCATTTAATATATTTTAAGCAAATATCCAAAAAAAATATTGACGATTGACATAGACTTTTAATCATATTTTTAAAAATCTTTTGCTAAAAATGTCGGACTTACATCCCCATATGAAAAATAGTTGAGTGCCCCCCCCCCCTGGGTTTTAGAGTTTACCTTCATATATAAGAGGCTTCAATTTATAGTTTGATACCTTGATTG
>JAYJMH010063514.1:0-11940 GCA_036873815.1 Phacellophora camtschatica | reverse complement strand
TAGCTGTCACCCTACTTTCTTATCAAGCTTAGCTGTCAACCTACTTACTTAGCATGCTTAGCTGTCAACCTACTTACTTAGCAAGCTTAGCTGTCAACCTACTTCCTTAGCAAGCTTAGCTGTTAACCTACTTACTTAGCAAGCTTAGAACAATGCTTGAAAATTGTGTATAATTTGCTTGTTTTTTGTTCAAAATTTTTGATTTTTTTGCCTTAGTTTTGCTTTGAAAATTTCATTATGTAAACTGCTATTTCAGGGACATTGTTAAACTGACTGCTCAGTTTGTTGCCAAAAATGGAAGAACTTTCCTTACCAACTTAATAAATAGAGAGCAGGTATGTTTGGCTATTTTAGTGCAGGTCTTTCGTAAGTTAACATTATTTTTATGTGGAAGAAGCATAAATTAGCATCAATAAATATTTAATTTTCAGTTTTTGGATTTCTGTCCGAGTGTGTTTCCAAGCACCATTAAATTCATTCCGTAAAAAGCTATGATTTAAGAATTCCAAAAATGCAGTTTAGACAAAAATCTAGACCTCTGGTTTGGGATTGGAGACAAATTTGAACTTTCAGAATTATTATCTCGACTTTCGTTGCACAAATATTAACAAGCTAAGCATCAATATTTAAGTTGACTACCAAGAACTGTCAAACAATTTTTTCGAACAAATTGATCTAAATCAGAACCGTTACAATTTTTTTGGGACCCTCTGTATACCGGAGGTATACAGGCTATGAGTATGCTAACTTTATTTTGTTAAATTCATGACTATTTCTTTCTTTTTTAGAGAAACTATCAGTTTGATTTTTTAAGACCACAACACAGCTTGTTTCAATATTTTACAAAACTTGTGGAGCAATACACAAAGGTTAGCATCCTATTTTTATACATGAAAGCATTGAGTCACATGAAAAGCAACCCTTTTCAAAGGGTGATATTTTTATCATGTCATTTCTCTCATGAGCAGGAGCGTTTCCATTAATTGGTCAAGCGAAATCACAGGAGGCACAGGCTATGAACTAATAAAATATTGAAGAATGATGATGAACATATTATTATTTGACACTGTATTACCTGTTGTTTTTTCTGTTGCTTATCTCTTTTTCTCTTTGCATATGTTGTGTTTTAATTGATGTTATGTTAATTATTAAAATTTGGGAATAAATATAAAATCTTCCGTTATAATAAAAATAAATTAAAAAGAAATAAGTAAATTTTTTTATTATATCAGTACGAATTAGAAATAATTTGTTTAGTACAAATTGTTTTTTTTCTCTTTTTTGGGTTCTTTTTAGCAGGATTCAATGCTTTTAACAATTGAATACTAAATTTTTACAGACAGTCAAGCAATCAATATCGTTTTCAGAATGTCTATATGTAATTCCTTTTGCGAGCTGGGGTTTTTTGAAGGAGATTGAAAAGGCCACACATCCATGTGAACATATTAATAGTTTACTTTGAAAATTTTAAAGCCAATTCTAAGCCAATTTTTAAATGTGTTTGAAGTAACCAAATGTTGGCGAAAACCTTCCTTTACGCCATACTTAAATAACGTTAATTAGTTTAATTTTCAACATTAACCAGGTTTTTTTTATCAAAATCCACGTTTTAATCTTGTTTAATTTAAGATTAATTTTGTTTTTATTTTATTTTAGGTTTTGCTGCCTCCTTCTGATTTGAACAAAAAACTAAAAGAAAATGCAAATGAACCATTTAACGTAAGAGTTTTGGATGTATAGTTTTTATTTCTTAAAACATTGTTGAAATTGAAAGTATGTGAATTCTAAAAATGAAAAGCTGACTTTTTTTCTGTAATAACACAAATAGATCACAAATATTTTTGAAAAAAACATGAACATAGAGTATGATATATTTAGTATTATAACATTTTAAATTTATTTATATAATTGATATGATTTAATATTTATGTATGTATCATTTGCCACAATTAAAAATATTTACAAGTTGGCTTGCTGCAAACTATTATTTTCCAATATTTGTTTTATTGGAATATATGATGATGCGACGAGGAAGCACTGATCATCCAACGCCAACTTGAGACCTGCGGATCATTCCTCTCCACACTTTCCTGCCCATCATTAGGGTCCTCAGTTCTACAGGATTGCTGGCTCCCACGTCACATCGCAGCATGTCCACAAAGTTTTCTCCTCCGCCCCGTGGTGCCCTTCTTCGGATCCCATTAGATCAGTTGGTTTGCTGCTAACTATGTCCAGCCAGTTTCACCCTTCTTTCCCATATCTTGTCTGTCACTGTCGGGAGGTCTACGTAGATGTCTATGATCTTGATGTGGTCCTTTCAACTGACATTTTGCGTCGTCCGCCTTCCAGCTCTGTCCATCCCTCTCATGAATAAAACATTGGGATTATGTTCGTATAATATTTTCTGAATTTTCATGGAATACTTACAACCAGCAGTTTATTTTTTCAATCATAGTTATAAAGCATTTGGTTTTGATTTTTCATTGTGTGTCTTATTGTGTGTCTTATTTGGCTGATCTGATATTAAAATTTAAAAAAAATAATAATATCTTAAGGTGCTGAATTCTGTTCAACATCGAGTAGAATGGGCCAGACACCAAGAAAGAGAAAGAAAAAAAGAAGAAGAAGAAAGAGAAAGAGAAAGGGGTACATTTTCGCTCTCTCTTTTTATCACAATCAGATTTATGCCTTTTTACCTTTTTAATGATTAATTTTATGTTCTTTGTTTGTGAGGTATCATGAGATATTTCGTGGAATGAATTAAACTCTTTCTAATAATGTTTTGATGAAACCAACGAATTTGAAAATAATAATTGGACAAAATTTTATATTGATTGCTATGTTACATGATTTTTATTTTATCTGAATTGTTATTTAATTTTTTTTTAGTTTCGTTTGCTCAAGTTGATTGGCACGATTTTGTTGTTGTCGAAACTGTAAACTTTCGAGAAGATGAAATTGGTAAAAGCATTTTATTATTCAGAAACTTTTTCAGCTTTCAATTTTTAATATCTGCATATTACAATTATTTTATTGTACATGAATATATGTATGTTTTCAGTTAACATCTGACCACTGTTTTTGGTACTTTTATAGTATTCAATCTTATGAAATTATTTACTCGTGTTGAGCATGTCATATTTTTGAAATTGTTGATTGTTATTGTTGGCTTCTAAGAAGGAATTTATCCAGTGTTAAATTTTTTTAAACTGTTGACGCTAGGTATCAGATAAAGATTTTGTTGTGGAAACTTTTAAAAAATTTTTGTGAGCGTTACACGTATGAAGCAATTAAAACGTTTCTTAAAGTTTTGTTTTAAATTTTGTTACATATTAACTTACATTTATCATTTAATAAAATTATTGTGTAATTATAGAATAATGTTTAACGCCGTAATGCAAACAAATATATGAAATTGCTTTTGTAGCAAATCTCCCACCTCCAGTCACGTTGGAACAGCTTGGGGCAAGGATCCTTGCACAGGAAAGATTTGAACGAATGCAGGTTGGTTGGTTAATTAGTTAATAGAATTTAATTTGAAAATAATTTGCCATTCATAAATTTAGGACGACAACGTTTTCATTAAGATGCAGCAATGGGATAATTTAATGATTTATTTTTAGGAAACTGGAGAAATCAATGCAGAGGAAATGGAAATGGAAGTAGAAGACGAGGAAGAAGAACAAGGGAATGATGAAGATATTCACATCGAAAATCTTGTGGTATTTTATTATTTCCATTTCTTTCTTTTTCATGGTTATTAATTGATATGCTGTAGAATATTTTATTGTGACGTAAAATCATCATTATCAAATTTAAACAATTTAAACAATTTATTCATGACAAACATGTATATATTAACAATGCAGTGATATATATATATATGTATATAACATCAACATCTTCTGAAGAGTGAGTCTATCACGAAACTGGCTTGTAGAGATGAATATAGTTGTTTGATTTTTTTTATTCTATGTCTTCTACGCTCTACTTATATGTATTGAGCACTTTTATCACGGACAAATCAATAGACTGATTTTATATATATGTATATATCAGAACTTTCTTGTGTAAGCTAATCTACTTTTATTTCAATTGCAAGTTTTGTTATTTTCTTTTATTTTCTTTTATTTTTTCTTTAGCTTTCAAAAGACAAAAACCAACCGCCCGCACCTCCTAAACCCCCTTCTTCGGATATCAAACAGCCTCCATTACCCCCAACGGTTCCTGGTCCAAATGTTAATATCAGAAGAGACTATGATCCAAAAGCACCAAAACCCCCACCCCCATCGAGTGCTCCTCCCCCTGATAAATATTTGATATCACCCCTTACTGGTGAAAGGGTTCCTGCAGAGGCAATGGCTGAGCATATGAAAATCAATTTATTAGATCCAAGGTGGAAGGAATCAAAACAAAGAGCTGCGGAGGAGAAAAGACAGCAAGAGCAAATGTTTGCTGAAGGTAAATTCTTCATTATCATGTTTGAAAATGAAATGTTTGCTTATAGTCTATCAACAAGTTAAGGGGGTAGGACATGCAAGCCAACTTAATTTATATAATGAACTTACATTGAAAGCCTCATTTACACTACAAGATTTTTAGCATGGCATGGCGTGCTGGGCACAATGGCAAGGTAATCCAGCACAAGTAAAAATTTGTTACGCATACCACAAATAACGACTCGGCTCAGATAAAGCTCATAGTGTAAAAGCAATGCAGAAGTATTTTTGGTACGCGTAACAAATTTTCTCCGTGCTGTGCCCAAAAAGACTTCAATAGTGTAAATAGGGCTGAAATATTTTAAATCAATGTAAAGTTCTACCCGCATTTACCTCCTGAAAATATGACGTTTTACGTTGTTTCTCAATGGGCCGTACGGCCTTTCCCGGAGTGAAAGGTTAACAGTACTATTAATTTATCTTAGGTGTGTCTGTTGGTAGCACACTTAAAGACCTTGCGCAATATCGTCCTGATATTTTTGGTGTTGGTGCGGAGGAGACAATGATTGGCAAAAAAGCTGGAGAAGAAGATAGAAGAGGTGATAAAGTAGTGTGGGATGGCCACACCGCGAGTATGGAACGAGCTACTAAATTGGCACAGGCTAACATAACTTTGGATGAACAAATTGAAGCTATCCATAAGTCTAAAGGTTTAATGTAAGTTTCGGTGCAGTTTTTCTTTACACAGAGACAAAGATTGATAGATAAATTCTTTGGAATAATTTTAAATTTCTCTCGTTTTTGCTTTTCATTACTTTTTTCTTGCATTTTTATTTCTTGGAGTTTTGATTTTGTATAACTTTATATAGCTAACTTTGTATATAGATATTATACTTTTATATTTTCGTTGTTGTTTTGTTTTATTGGTTTTTCTTTCATTATCTTTTTCCTTTACTGTGTCAAGAGGCCAACATAATGTTGGTAATTTAATATTTATAATTTGATATTTATAATTTGATATTTATAATTATACTGTAGAACTGAAAATCGTCTATCCAGAAGGAGGTATTTTGTTTACCCTGGCTTTCAGAGCCTCAAACATAACAAAAAAATAATAACCTCAAAATAACCTCATTTTTGATTTTGATTGATTTTTGATTTTTGAGGCTCTGGAACTCAGAGTATATTTTGTTCTACAATAGATTATCCACATATTGTTCTTTGCCACATTTTAATTCTTATTTTTTTAGAGCCACTGATGATGATGACAAAATTGGACCTTCCGTTCCTCGACCACCAGATTCCCAATCGTTTACTTACAGACCTCAGCCTCCCTTAACTTCAAGATATATGGACCCACATAAACGACCGGAACCCCCTAGAAGACCAGAACCTCCTCCTCCAATACGACCGCCACCACTGATGCCCCCATTAGATTCACAACCAGCTGCTCCTCCAAGTGATCTCCCACCCCGAATGAATATGCCACGCCCACCCATTTTACCACCACCAGTCCCTCCACCTGGAATGGTTATGCAACCTCCGATCCCTCCGCCAAATGTGAGACCTGGTTTGCTTGGTACGTTGTCTATTTTTGTTTTATTAATTTTTTTTATGTCGAAGATTTCTTGAAAAGCTTTCCTTCAAAGAGCACTTAATAATAGCATTGATTAATTAATTTATGTTTGATTTTCGAAAACTAACACATCATGCTCATTCAAACAAATTAATTTTAGAAGCTTTTAGATATATATTTAAAACATTGCTTATTTATTTTTGCCATTTTATTGTTAGGTCTTGCGCCAGTTCCTGGGATTCCAATGCCCCCTGTGCCTCTCCCACAAGGGCTGCCGCAGCCAATTCCTCCTCCCCAGATGTCTGAACCTCAGCAGTCTGATAAACCAGATGAGCCAGTTGCGAAAAGGTCAAGAACCGATCCAGAGAGTGAGTTGATGAATGAACAAGAATTTTTGGCAACACATCCAAGTCCCGTCACATTTAAAGTTGTCATCCCAGATTTAAGAGAAAAAACTGAATGGAGATGTCATGGACAAACTTTGATGTTTACTTTACCGCTAACAGACCAGGTTTGTTTTTTATTATTTATCTTTTTATTCTTATATTTATATACTAAATTTGTGACGACATTATAAATAATAACGTGCTTTCAGAAAAGGTCACTATTGTAGACTGTTCGTTCGATCCACGGATGCTTGCGGCGAAGTAGAGATAAAATTAATAAAAAACAGAAACAACGCAAAGAAACGATAAATTCAACGATATATTTTTATTTTTGTTACTAATATTTCGCCCTGGCATACAGGGCTTCTTCAAAGCTAAATAATTAGAATTACAAAATAGCAGAATATACAAAAATTTGAATATTACGTGAAGAGATATGATTGGTGGATGTAAATAGTGTTAAAGCTGCGCGGTGGTTGTGATGAAATATGATAGTGGTCATGTGACGGTGATATGATGTATGAATAAAATGATAACAGTAATAATATAATGATATGATGGTGGTGTAGTAATAATGTGATATGGGTTTATATTATATTAATTACAATGTGATATGGGTATTATTTATATTAATTATAAATAATGTTTACTTTAGCTGTGATCATAATTTGAGATTTCTTTTTATAAACACCTTTCGACCTTTCTTTTAAACGAAAAAAATCGAAATAAAAGAAATTTGCTTTAGATTAAACCCAAAATGATAATAAAATGTGCCTCTCTGTTCTTGGAAATTTAGTTTTTCAATTTAATTTTTGTAAAATTTTCTATTTTGTTATACTTCAGATTTCAGTCATCAAGGCTAAAGTACACGATGCAACTGGTATGCCTGCAGGAAAACAAAAACTTCAAATCGAGGTTTGTTAACAATGTTACTCTTTAATTTTGTTATTGCTGCAAACAATTTAAATTACGTTTTTTTTATTTTTGAGTATGTATGCTAGGCAGATAAGAGTAGGTGGTTGTGTTGTGGTTAGTTACTCATTACTCGCTCAAATTTCGTTAGTTACTCAAAGGTTCTGAGTTGTAGCCCTACACACAGCAAATTTCGGTGTGAACTTGGGAAATTCACTTAAACTTCAGTTTACTTCGCCGTAAGATGTGGACTCGCAAGGTTGTAGCTGTACATGAGCTCCGACGCGAATGTGTGGCTGCACAAGTCGACTTATTCCCCAAGGAGTAAAAAAAAACTGAAAGGCCTGAGCCGAGGGAAGTAGACTTGATGAAATTGTAAATCTCAGTTGAATATATTCATATTGAAAAAGAGATATATACTATACTATCAATGACTTACTTTTTATGTAGGGTAGGTATTATGGAGCGGAGGAGTGAGAATGTTTAAATGTTATGTTTAAATGTTATAGTACATATATAAAACATCACTGTCATTCAGTATGCTTTTAAAAAGAACTGTTAAGGGTGATTGAAGAGCGACTTCTGTAGATTTTATGCAAAATGTATCAAAATCATCTACTTGAAAAACTTACACTGAAAATTTAGATTTTAATTAACTTTAATTTTAACTTATTTCACGACATTTTAATTTTACAATTTTTAATTTATTATATTTTAGACTTTGTTCATCAAAGATTCAAATACATTAGCTTTCTACAATTTCACGGCTTCAACCGTTGTTGGATTGCAACTCAAAGAACGTGGTGGCAGAAAGAAATAAACATCGAAAAGACATGTTATTGTATAAAAAATCTGAAAAGCTTTCGAGATGATCTTTTCGCTTTTATTTGAGAAAAATCTGGGTTAATTTTAAATATTACTCAGTTTGTACAATGGACTTTGTCAAATGTTTCGAAATTGCCGCTTGAAGCTAAATAACTGCATGGTTAGAACATCTCGATGCTCCAAATATCTTCCATCTTATTATTTCATTGGCCATGCATTTTCTTTTTGCTATTTACATTATTAATGCAACAATATTTAGTAATGACAATCAGTGACGTCAATTGAGAAAAATGTTTTAGAATTTCTTTATTTGTTTTCTTTTAAGTCTCAATAATTCTAGTTTATTTTTCCGTTCAGAAGTATATGAGACTCAAATATTTTTCTCAAAACTAGAAAGTTCATCGAAATTTAAAAAATAATGTTTTGTTCAAATAGTTAAACTTCATAATTCTTTTCATTTTGTAATCTCAAATCAATTTTAATTAAAAAGTTTCATAAATTAATGTTGCGGAGGAGCTATAAGCAACTGCAACAACGCTATTGACAGGTGCTTTGTTGACGGGCCTAGCCAAAACCCACAAAAACCAAGCAACGAGGCAACGAGCCAAAACAGTGAGTATTTGTCAATGTAGCTTGAAATGTATTTGTGGTGTAAGTTAACTTTATTTATTTATTTCCAAAACATTATACTTATGGGGTAATAAAAAAGAGCTGTGCCACCAGTTTAGTTGTCTAGTCAGATATAGATCAGACAGACAGAGGAAAAATCATTTTGATGATTGAAGTGAAGAAAAAAAGAAGAAACAAACAAAATAAATAATATTTTTCGTTTAGTGTAGGTTATGTTGCTAAAAAAGAAAAAATCCAAACTTATGAAGAAATGTGATTGAAGATTGGTGATAATATCTTTTTTTTCAGGAAATTTCCAGTAAATAAACTAAAGTGAAGTAAATATAGATAAGACATAAGTAAATACTTATATATTATTATTATTGTTCTATTTTCATTATTTACTAAAATAATGTGCATTTCAAATTCAGTTCAATGACTTGATTTCTTTGTAGCAAATTATAATGTATATAATTATATTAAAACCTCTATGCTATGCTATATGGTTGTTCCTCCTTGTGCCCTGGCAACCCACCCATATGCATAGTGTATTTTTCTAACTGTTATTTAAATATTCTATGTATGTTTCCCATTAGTTTTACTTATAGGCCAAGTAATTTGTTTTCTTCATTTCTCGTCCCTCTTAATTTTCACTCTGTGCGAAATTTGTTTTTATCTCTTAGTTTTTTCATTTTCATAGATTTGCAAAATATTTTTATTAGATGTTTCCATCTCTCTTAAAATCGAAAGCAGAAGCCAATGAAAAAGCAACAATAGCCATCAAACCATCAAATAAATTATTTGAGGATTATTTATTTGTTCCTTTGTTTGGTTTGGTTTATTTTGAAAATCATTTCTCTAACGTTCAGTTACATTTTTATAAATTTATTTGACGTGTACTAACTACAATAAATCAAGAGTGTAACAAATATATGTCTCTTAGAATCTGTTTTATGTGTGTGGAGCTAAACAAAAACTGTGGGTAATTAAATAAAAAATGATGAAAATTTGGATGAGAAACAGGGAAAATTTTTTTACTTTAATTTAAGTTCATGAAAATTCATTTAAATTGTAGTTGTTGTTGTTGGATATCAATGAATTGAAAAAATGTACAAAATTAAGACGAGAAAAGGGCATCAGCATTGCTGAAGTAAAGGCCTAATATAACATTCTTTTTCTGGATGATATTCATAAATATTATTTTTCAGGAGAGGATATATTTAGAAAGGAAAGACATTATTTTATGATGTAGTGTTGGACATAAAATTGATGGTGGATCAGATGACTATTTAAAATAAATTGAATTAAATTAATAAAAAGATGTTGGCACCAATCTTCACATTGAAATTAAATCAAAAGATTCATCCACGTATGGTCACCATTGGAAAATATGATGGGAAACATCCTTGTCTAACAGCAGCAACAACTGCTAACAAGGTAAAAGAACATGACTTTATTTTAGTATAATAAAGTTCAGATCAAGGTTTAAAACAGGCAACAATTTCCTGAACAGGTAACTAATTTATACATCATGGCAGCAAAAATTAAAAGCCTCATACAACAAAAACTACATGGAAACAATGGTTGATTCTGCTTCCATTGGATTCCACAACCAGAAAAACATAATATAAACAGCTAGGAACCTAATTGGGCAACAAATATTTTTTTCATTCAGTTAATTTTTTTCAATTTTAAACCTTGATGCAAACTGGTAGTATAATAAAGTGCATTCTACAAATTTATTGCTTCAAAATATATTCCTATATTTACAACATCAACAAATCAGATCATGTGAGTGAATCATACTAGGTGGCCCAAAAAATATCCCCACATCTTGCAAAGCTCCTGTGGAGGAGCTTCAGCTTTGAACACTTATGTTTTTGTTTGAAATTGATGAAAGAGGTTTTAACTTAAAGTTTGATAGGTACCTTGTTTGCCTAAATATACTAAGGACGCTCTGAGCTACACAAAATGAAAGAAATGTGGTATTTTTGGAAGGTGACCCAAATACATCTTTATGTTTTCAAAGCTGCAATGGAGGAGCTATAGTTTTTTATAATTCTGTTTTTGCTTGACGTTGGTGTAAGAGGCTTCAACTTAAGTTTGATACCTTGTTCCCTTGTATGCCTAAATCTATATATAATCCTTGAGGTATAATTTCTAAATAAAATCAACGACAACAACAACATATTTTCAGCAGTGTCAACAAATATGCTACACTTCTTTTATGGGTGTAACTTCTTTTCTGCTTGGCATATGACTCCTCAAAAGAGCAGTGGCAAGGAGAACCAAGGATAACTCAATCCAGTTAGTTGATGACTGCTGTTGATTGTAGCTGTGGTGAAGAATTTAATTCCAGCCAACAACGAGATCATGACTAGTCACAAACACATCACCTGGGCTAAAGCCCCTGCAATTCCAGCCTTATCTATAATTTACATCAAGAATAAAACTTTCGAATTATGATAGAACAGTTGTTTTTAAAAGGGTTGAGCATACGCTCTTCTCATGTGCCGAAGTTAATTGCAACATTAAGTACACGAGAAGAGCGAAGTTTGAACCAGTTTAAATTCAGCAGAATGAATGAAGTGCGACAAGACTTTGGAGCAGCAGAGCCTGTTCCATAATGCGACACAAGAATGACATCGTTTCAGAAGTCGCTCTGTGCCGAGCTAAGTGAATCTTCCATTGATCATGCGTTGATCATGTTTTTTGTGTAATTCCAACACATATTCGGAATACCTTGCGTAATATTCAATAAACATTTCGATACGACACAACTACGTTCGAATTTTGAACTGAAATCGCGCTGAGGTCGATCCAGATTTAATTAAGTTCGGCACACGAGAAGAGCGATGTTTGAACCAGGCCTAACGATTCTCCAACAATTTTGAAATTTCAAGTGCCCTCCTGGCCACGACGCCCCTGCTTTACATGTCACCGCAATCGTGTCAAAGAGCAGCTGCCATCAGTTCCCCAACATCGACGGCGGCGGCCTCTTTCATATCAAGAGAGACAATGAAATGATCATCGCAAGAGACACAGGTCTACATTTAGGCCCCGTCTACACGTAGCCGGATATTTTTGAAAACGCAACTTTTTTTTATCCTTTTATAAAAAAAATCTTCGTCCACACGAGCAGCGTTTTCAAAAATATCTGCGTCCACACGAAAACGCAAAAATTTATCAAAAA
>JAYJMH010063503.1:0-11941 GCA_036873815.1 Phacellophora camtschatica | reverse complement strand
ATCTACTCAATCAATTCGAAAGAAAACTGGTAAAGCCCCAGGAACAATTTAAAAACTTGTGTCTGAGGTTTTACCAGTTTTCTTTCGAATTGATTGAGTTAGTGATACTTCTTGCAAATGAAACTTGCACATACCCCCTGTCAGGGGTGAAAAAAGTAGCGGACCACAGCACCAATTGTCCCAAAAGGTTTTTGAGTGCAGCCTTTTATTTGTTTGTGTTCTGCAATAATAGCAATTATCTCTCAGATCTCGTGGATAATTATAAATTATACATTATTTTTACTTCACTAGTTCTCGCAGAAAGTTTTTCGTAAATCTTCAGCGGTCCCAGAAAGTAAAATATTTTTTCCACCCCTGCCCCCTATAAACATGATATATACATACACGTTACGTTGTTTATCATCGGCGGATCATATGGATCATATGGCGGATCATATCACCAAGGTGAAAGAGTTATAGCTATGGTTATTGATTGGGAGTAATAAAATAAGAGCAATAACAATTCAAATGAATTGCTAAAAAGATGAATGATAAACCTACCAAATAGAAGGAAGAAATGGTTTTAGGGCGTTTACAGCTTCACTGTTTACGGACTGGCATGAAATTACCTGTGAAAAAACATTTATTTAAATGAGTTTACATCTAGTAACTAATTACCTGTGGACAGAACATATATCAATAGCTTTACATCTTTACATCCAGTAAATAATTTGGAAATTACACGGAACGAATTCACAAGCCATTGCACGAAACACAACAATATATCTAGTGGAAGCAGGAAAATCCACAAAAAAATAAAATAAAATCGATACTTAAAATACAGAAAAAGCGAAGAAGCAGCTCCAAAGATCTTTTCCAAGATTTAAATGTTTCTTTCAAAATGCATCAACAAGAATTTTATAATATCAAATTTTTATGAAATAGAAAGAAAATGAAATTAAAATCTTGCAATCAAAAGTTCACCTCTTTCAAAGATTGAAGAAGCAAATATTGTCGTTTCGGGTTTTCTTGAATTTCTTGCAGTATGAACAGAAGATATTCGTTCAGGTTTCCAATGCAAACGTGACCTGGAAAGAAAATTAATTTTTTGTTATCTGAAGTTTAACAAAATGTCAATAAGCCTTACAAAAATACCGCAATAATTCGATTAAGCCCCCCTGTTTTGTCAAACAGAAATCGAATAAGCTCCCCTCTGATATTCTGTCAGACTCAGTAAGAAAGACAACACATTGATTACAAACTTTTTAGAATTCTTTTTGTACTACTACATAACAAGTCTGAGCTCGAAAGCTTTGTGCATACTACTTTTGTTTGGAAGTCCTCATTTGAATGTAGTTGACAATAGGATGATCATAGAAGCAACCATTTATTTTATAATGTCAACAAAGCATTTCGGTTAAAAGTATGAAAACCGCCAACAATTTCTTAGCTCTTTTCAGTTTTTCTTTATTTTAATATCATGTATCTATAACTATAAAAGACGAAATATTATAGATGAAGTACCTTTCACAATAGACACTATATGGCCCAAAGCGTCATTTTCCAATGGGTACTAGATGGACCAAAGCGTCCTTTTCCATTATCAAAGGTACATAACCAGGTATATTTTTCTTCTTAGATTTAGCTTTTTAATGTGATAAAAAGGGACATATGGCCCATTGCTGAACAATTTACAAAGTCATATTTTCAGGAGATATATGCAGCCAGAACTGTATATTAACTTTAGATATTTCAAAAGAAGTTTATCTTTTAAATCAAGCTGGTTTGTAAGTGCTACCATACCCCCTGCTAAATAAAATTTTGATGGGAATTTCCTGTTAATTGTAAAGAAATCCGGAATTGAAAACGTCAAGTAAAGTAGAAATTTTCCATATTAATTTTACACGCTCGTTGTTTACAAAGAAAAATTTCGTCAAAATATTCTCAAAAGTAGCATTTCATTATATTGTTACTTTCACCTCAAAAAATTTCAAGAGCAAAAAGTTTCAAAAACAACACCGGTAATACTTAATGAACAAAAAACAATTTCCTTACCCAATGCGTAAGCAGCAGCCGATTTGACTTCCTCAGAATCTGACGAGAATGAATCCACAATGACAGCTTTAACCTTTTTCTCTTTACTTAAATCGCTGAAAATAAATCACCACAATCGTTAATAAAACTACGCAAAACTTACAAAATTAAAAAAAAGACACCTTTTTCTCTTGACGAAAATCTTTTAAATTACATCATTACAATCAGCTAGGCAAATTGATTATTGATTACACTGAATGAGTGATTAATCAAACTACTACAAATAAATAAACCTGCACCGGATTTGCTTCTTAATCATAAACAAACACGAGTCAATGCAACATTACAACCTCATGGATTGAGAAACTTCTCTGGTGATAAACATTTTTTTAAGAATCCTGTTAATATTTGATTATGATTATCACTCATTTCTAATAACAAAATTATGGAGGCATCAATACAGTATGTATATTCGGGATTTAGAGCGTTTTCAAAAATCTTAGAACTTAGAGCATATAAAATTTCTTCTCCTCTCTTTTATTTAGATCGTTGTATCTTGTAACTATCTAGGCTTTGTGTTAGGCCACAGGGATATTATGTTATGACATGCTCCCTGAGGTATCGTCTTATAAATTGTGTCTGATCGTGAAATTTTATGATTAATATAAAAAACAAAAAAGGATTATTAATTAAACCTCCTCCTTAAGATAAATTCAAGCATCCGTGATTACATGATTTTAAAATACTTACATGTATCTACCGATTTCTCCAAGAGCAAGAAGTGCAAACAAACGAATTGAATCAGTTGATTTTGCATCCTATAACAAATATACAAATTATTAACTAAACAAATAGCAGCAAATTTTGTGACAATAACGAAATTGACACCTGAAGTTCAAAGAGATTATTCATCAGAGACAAAGCGAATTCTCTCAACTGAAAAATCGAAACATGCAACCTACGGTCAACCCTTTGTTTTGATTTTCAGGTTGAGAGAATTCGTTTTGTCTTCAATGGATAATCACTTTGAAATTGGAGTGTCACAAAATTTGCTTCTCTTAACTAAACATAGATTAAATTATCAAATTATTATTAACTATATATATATCTATATTATATATATAATCTTATTATTAAAGACCCACTGTCACCCGTCCTGCTTTGCGAGTAACATTTCCCAGGATGCCGTAGTTTCAAGACTTTTAGATTGTCTGAAAGTCAACTTGGGCCTGGCTCGCAGATATTTGCACTGGTGTAATAGTAGGGATGGAGGACGAAGTCGAAGGAAAAAAGAAGAAAAAATGGGGCGCCCAAAACGTACAGAAGGCCGAAAGGTTGTTTATTTTAACGATTCTACGTTTGAGCTTTGGATTCAAGGAAAGAATAGTAATTCTTTTGCACTGCCACCGCCATTTTCCTGAGTTTTTTTACTTTTGAGCAAGCGCGCAAAGGATGCTGGATGACAGTGGGTCTTTAACTATTATTAACAAAAACTATTAACAGTTATAAGCAGTTCGATGAAAATTTAACCAAAGCCATTTGCAAACTATAATTCCTAATTCCTTATATTAAATTTTCCAAGAATTAATCCCCCATGTCATGGCTAGAAATTTTTATTTGGTGTTTGCGACCAAACAAATGTTGCCTACGAATTTCCTGCAAGATAGTGGTAATTTAACATAGTAAACAACGTAACTTTCAAAAAAATTCCACAAAATTTCCTGCAAGATCAATTTTTGAAAAAATTCCTGCGACCATTGGTCACATGGTCGGGTGCTATTTCATGCCATGCCCCATGTGTGTTAAAAAACTTTGGAGATAAAAAAATATTCTACACAAGGCGGCACTTGTCCATGCCAAAACAAATGTTAGAAAACTGAATCAATGATTAAAAGTTCTTTGTTTAAATTCGTGCAAGTTCGTACCCAACCTCAATGTTATCAATGTTATCTCTACATTTTTAGTGTAACTATGTTAGATTTTCCCCCAATTTTGAACAGGAATCATTCGAATTCTCAATAAAATGTAGGACTTTGTCCTTTTAAGCTTACAAAAAGCCAATCAAATATTGACAAAAGATTATATTTCATCGTTTGAGCTGAGCCAGAAAAGCAAAATGTGTACTTCAGTGCTGAATAGAGGGGGGTTTTAATAAGCGGTGGGAGGGGGTGTAAACAATTATGGAATAGAATAGAGCAATTGACAGTTCCAATGTCATTGAGAAATTTCTTTGAGACATACCACAGGGACATAGAGACATAGTAATGCGTGGTTTAAAAAAAAACACAAAATTTAATAAACAAAAGGGTTTGAATTAGAGCGGGAAATTTGAAGATATCTCAAAATTCAATAACCAGGGCCGACTATTCCGCACTCCATCCGACTCCCATCCGACTATTCGGCACTCCATCCGACTCCCATCCGACTATTCGGCACTACCTTCATCATTTTATTTTTAAATATCCCTGCTATGAACAGTTGTATAGTACCTGGTGTAATCATTATGTATCATTAGTCTGTACGCATATTATAAAATTTAATTACATACCATGATGTCATTGATAAACTGAGTAACAACACCCTTCGCTTCATGTTTACAAACAAATGTGAGAGCAGTAACACATTTGGCTATCGAATGGAAAGCCTTAAAAACAAAGAAAAGTAAAGAGCTTTCACGAAGAAGTATTTAGATCGAGCAATAAAATTAATTCACAAAACGGTAAATTGCAAAAAAGCCTAAGGAACATTTATCTGGCTAAAAATTAAAATTTTGTCAAAAAACATAACGATAAAAATACAATGTGATGAGATAAATTGTGTTAGAAGTGAAATATTGACAACAGTATCTAATGGCGCCCAAAAAATATATTTCTGTTTGACGTCATGTAGCTCTACGCCAGGCTACAAATCTCAAATTTTGCTCAAACGACGTCTAAAGAGCAAACTTAGGGTTTGGAATATCATCCAATCATTTATGACAACTTTTAATTGTCCAAAACGTGAAATCATTTCTCAAACTCCCAGGTTGGTATTGGAGCGGCCAAGCTGTTTTAATGTCAAAATAAGGACTAGAAATGAATGGCGTTCCTTCAAATTGACATAAAAGCTCGCAAACGAAGGCACTTTTAATTTCCATTTTTGGACAAGTAAACTTGATCGCAATGACTGGGATGATATCCCCAACTCTAAGTTTATCCTTCAGACGTCGTTTTGAACACATTTTGAGGTTAGTAGCCTCGTGGATTTCGAGCTACAGCCCTGCAAACACTGATAGTTTTTTTTTCGGTCACCCGGTATAACTATCTACGTTAAGTGAACAATAAATATAAAAACTATGTGTAAAATGACTAGTACAAAAAGTGCGGATTAAAGAAAACTAAAGAAAATCAACAATGAGTCAAACAATAAAAAGAAAGCAGCACATTTTGGCCTACCTGTTTATGAACAGCCAAAGTCGTTGATGACGTTTCATCATGAGCATAAATCGGTCGCGTCAAAATCTAGAAAACGACAAATTTCAATTTGAAAAACACCGTATTATGAAAACAGAGGAAAATTATAAGTAGTTGATAACGTTTCACATAAGTATCAAGAATAACAGAGGCAAATTTTGTGACAACAGTGATATTGACACACCAATTTCAAAGCGATTAGCTATTGAAGACAAAGCGATTACTCTCAAGCAGAAAGTCGAAACAAACAAACAAAGCTATGTTTTGATTTTCCGCTTGAGAGAATTCGCTTTGTCTTGAATGTTTAATCACTTTGGAATTGGCGTGTCAATTTCATTATCAAGTATACCAATTGCATTAATATTTTCATTTCCGTTGCGTATGCTTATAATACAATAGATCATTAAAAATAATAACGAATTTTTCGCTCTATAAAAACATCCTGATTTTTAAGTATCAAATTTCGTTCCTGCATTTTACCTGTAAAAGATCACGATATAGCAAGCCTGATTTTCCCAACTTGACAACTTCTGTCAAAAATGCTAACATTGAGTTCAAAGCAGCTCCTGGATAAAGTAAACAGTTGAAGAAAATGGTTTTAAAATATAACCAGCAAACAATTCAAAGTATAAACTACAAAAAAAATTCTTTATGACAAAAGTAAATGAAACAAAACGTTTCGGGCATAAACCATTCATCAGTAGTATATAGTATATGGTGTGTATATATATATATATATAATATAAGAGTTTATGCCCAAAAGGTTTAGTTTTATTAAGCTTTTGTTTTATTTATTTTTATATTTATTTTTATCATAAAGAATTTATTTCTTAATAAAAACATTATAGGTTATATTATATATATTATACTATCATTATTATGACATTATTTTTATTATTCTTGATATATATTATACTATATTATTAATAAATTGAAGGCTGCAATTAACTCAAACTATGCGCCGCAAACTCTTCAAAATATAGGCCAAAAACGGTTTAAAATATAGGCCACAAAATACTGAAAATTTAAGCCACAAACTACTCGAAATTTAAGCCACAAACTCTTTCAAAACATAGACTAAACACCATTGAAAATTTAATCCAAAACTACAAGTTTCACGGATTCAGTTAAGGCTTTAAACTTACGGAGAAAATAAAATGACGTTCTATTTTGAAGCAAATACAACCAAAAAATACAAACAAACGTAACTGCACAAAACTTAGTCTTACAGAACAAAAAATGAATTAAAAGTTTTTTTAATGGAATGAAGATTGTCATTCTGACCTTGCAATAATGGTGATCTGGTAAGCTCGACAGTAGCTGGTAGTATTTTTTCTTCAATCTAAAGAAAAATACATTTCTTGTAAGAAAAATACACATCTGTTTTTATATATTTTGTATTACAAAGTATGAACATAGCGGGTATCCCAACAAATCTTACATTGGTTTTGCAACTACATTGCAAAAACTAGAACACAAAGCTCTGTGTGATTATTTGAAACAGAACACCTGATATCTAACGAAACGTTTGAGACCTCATTTAGGGAAAGAGCAAGTGTACATCAAGAGCTTGAAAACAAAAACAGAGCAGTTCGTCCGTCATTGAAGAGATTTTAAGCCTTGTATCCTTTGAGAACTACACCTTTCCAATTCTTGCGTAATCGGGCAAACAAAGACCTAACTTTATCTGTCTGGTAACGTTGGGTAACTTTCCCACCTCTATGATCGTTGAAAGTGTCATTAAGAGTTGTTCCTATCAAACCTGTCATCAAAGTGAAGAGGTTCCTTCAAAACTGTGATAAATTCAAAGAATTCTTGCGTTCTTGTATTTCAAACAAACAGAAAAATGTCAATATTTTAATATTGGTACATTCGCGTTAACGATCAAGGAGGTCTGAAATTGTTCGTTAGCTATCAGGCTATCTATTGCAACTAATCATCATAATGAGTTTTGTATTCTCACGTTTTAAATACAGTTTCTAAACCAATGTAAAGTTGCTTTGGGAGACCCTGTAATACAGACATTGCTGGCAATAGACAAACTACTATAAACACAAACTATTTAGAGTGAATGAATGATCGTATTTAACGTGCCTAGCCTGCAATAGTATCAAGGGAAACGGGCTATACATACTCATTTTCCAATCCCGGTCGCTCAAGCGAGTTGCAGGAGTGCTAATCCCTGCGCTACGCTTTTTGGACCACTCGGTAGAATGTGTTAAAATTACAAGATGATTATAGTGATTTAAACCGCTGTAATAAAATAATATCGATAATCGACATTGTAAACAAAAGCAAAACATTAGCAATGAGTAATGCCAGAAATTAGTTAATAAAGTAGATAATAACGTTAAATATTGGTGAAAGTTACCTGACCAATTCGCGAATTGTCAACCCTTGTAATTGACGTTAAAAGAGCAAGAGCAAGCTGTGGAAATAAAAACAACAATATCAACCCAGTATCGTACTTCTAGTGGTAGTTTTAATTGCTAAAAAATATACGACACGGTTATAACTCAAAATAAAAGATAAAATGACAAACATGCATTCGACTGCAGTGTTTTTAGTAAGAATTCATCTTATACTGGGACAACCAAAAAACGTTGTTGGAAAAAACGATGTTGGAAGATCAATAAAATTTGATTTTGTTACGAATTTCAAAAATTTGTTTTCTGCTAACGTGAGAAGGACCAGACTAATTTTAGAAATTTTCGTTATTTTGGTAACTTTGATGAATGATGACGTAATTTTGACTTGAAAAACCTAATTATGAGCCATTTCAATAAACTTTGTAATATAAATTTTTTTAATATGCTTTATGGCGTTTAATGCAGCAAATTATATTTTTTTAATCATATTTCAAAAATTTCTAATAATATGAAGTGAGGGCAGTAACGTGATTTATTGATTTCTCATTACAACTTGAACGATGCATCAAAACCAGGTCGCTTTTAAACAGGCAAAATGACATTGCTTTTTTACTGTGGTGGTAAAATATTTGATATTGCTACAACAATTTAGCCCTTCTTGAACATAGAGACGTAAAATTGAGCTTGATTGGTAACGCACCTGAAATGTGGTGATTTATCACATCACGGAACTTTTTTGGAGTGATCCGGTACAACTCTACTTGCTGTTCATGAGAAAACCTTTCTAGGCTGTAAAAAACAGCAAATTATCTGCTGTTAGGAATTAAAAATCAAGATCAAAAGATTTACATAAATGCTTACCTGCGAAATATGTAAATCACTTTCGTTTATCAAAGGTGGAAGCTCTGACAAAACGGCATCAAAATGTCCTGCTGCCATTATCTTTCCTGTGGATGAAACTACTCTAGTTAGTTTCTTGTAAAAATGGTGTCAGCAGAAATTTATGTCAGTTAAGAATCAAGATCGTTGACTAGTTTCAAAGTGGCTATAAAATCTAAACCCAACTGAAATTCTGTCGAGGATCTTCGAGATTTTTAACAAATTAATCTTCATTTGTGACATTATCTTTAACCCATTTGTAAATATTTTACCCTGGGTACTTTGAGAAAAGTGAAAGAGAAAAATAAGATAGAAAAAAGAAAAGAAGGGTTAAAGTTAACAGTTAAGAAGAGAGAAAAAAAAAGAATTAACAAAATTCGGCTCCTCTTTCTTTTCATTTTTCTCTCTTTTTTTCTCTTTCATTTTCATTTTCATTTTTTCTCTTCTTTTTCTTTTTCATTTATCTATTTTCAGTTATTGAAATTTGTAAATTTTTTGCTTGGCCTCCTGAAAAACAGTTTCTAATGAGAAGTAACCATTCCTAAAGAATATAAAATTGATCAAATAAACCAAGCTAAGCAACTTGTGGAGCAAACTTTTAATGAGGTTGTATGAGATGATAGGATCATCATTTTCAAATTTCTATTAGAAAATGCCGATAGAAATAAATTGTAACTTACGCATACGCGAGATATGAAGGAAAAGAACAAGGAAAGCAAAAAAAAATAGGCGCAAAATAAATTGCAAAACAATTTGCGCAGCTTAAATTCTTGCTATTTCCTTCCCTTCCATGCCCAGTAATCTCGTTTACGAAGTGTTGAGTTTGTTCCAATTAATGTTGGCCAATTCACCAGTTTTCAAAATCTTTTCAACAAAAGTCACAACTAAGTTCACTAAAAAAACCAAGGAATTTAAGAAACGTAATTTACCTTACTCCCTTAAAAGCATTGGATGTGCACGAAAATTACAGGGGCGTGAAACATACATTTTCATTTATGAGGAAAAACATAGTTTCAAAGCGATTATCCCTCGAGAACAAAGCGAAACCCTCTGAACTGGAAAACGAAAACAAGCAATGTTGCGGAGGAGATGTTTTCATTTTCCAGTTGAGAGAGTCTCGCTCTGTTCTTGGGGGATAATCGCTTTGAAACCAGTGTGTCAATCTCACTATTGTTACAAAATTCGCCTCTGCTGAAAAACATATAAATACCGTAGTTAACAACGAGTGTATCCAAACATGTTAATGTAGAGAGTTTCAAGCCTCTGTGATTCTTTCTCAAAAACGTTGCAAGTAATGGCGTAGCTTCTGGCTGTCAACATAAGAATAATGTAACATAAGCATATACACATAGTATTATAAATTCAATAATGATAAAGGTCCTTAGGCCTATTTACGGAGAGTAGTACAAGCTTTAATCACAATTTCATTTCATTTTTATGGAATTTTAGAATTAAAAGTTGATCTTGCTATACGTTTATATGTTACGTAAGTTATGCTTGTTACGGTTCTATGTTACGTAGCATACATTACGTTTGTTGCGTATGTTATGTTTATATGTTACATTTATATGCTACGTAAGTTACGTCTGCTACGTTTGTTATGTTTGTTATGTTTATACGTTACGTAACATACGTTACGTTTGTTACGTATGTTATGTTTATATGGAACGTATGTTACGTTTATATGTTACGTATGTTATGTTTGTTACGTTTATATGCCACGTTTATTACGTTTATATGTTACGTATAAATGCAGATAAACCAGTCCGTTCAATGAAAAGAAACTTTGGGAAAAGCCTGGCCATAATATTAAACAATGTGATAATACAAAAGTATCCGGAATTCTCGCGTTAAAGCGAACTTAAAGATTAAGTAGAATAAATAAAATGGAAATAAAATAGACAAGAGATAGTATCAAGCCTTATTTCAATAAAATCTCAAAAATTGTTGCAGCTTACCAATATTTTTTGAAGATTAATTTTCAAAGGAGAGCTGAAAAAATAAATCAAAATCGTTGACAGTTTGGATCCTTATTAATATTTGAAGCCATATATTGTTTGACAAGTTCCATTCCGGTTATAAAATATCTGGCCATTTGAGATTATATCTGGACATATTTAACATATTGTTTGAAACATTGCATGCCGCTCAACACCCATCCCCCCAATGATGAACAGCATTCCGTAGATTAAATAATCTGTTTTCCCTCGACATTTGCGCAAAAATAATGTTGCTAAGTGGTCGTCAAAGATCTTACTGCTACCAGCATGCAATGCGTGAAAGTGATGGTTGCCATCTTCTGTCATACAATGTAAATTAACAAATTTTACCACAAAGAACGTATCTAAATACATACCCTGCGATTGACGTGACAGCTTTGACAGCTGTCAATCTCGTAATTTCGTTTTTTAGTCGGTCAAGAAATATGGGAAGGCAGCTGTCCAATTCTGCACTGAGCACATCACCCATATTACAAAGAATTTGTCCCCTGTAAGTATGATAACACAATATTCTGATTCACCAACGTCATGCGTCGCAAAAAGTAATTATCATGATATAATACAGTTAAACATCTCAAACTCGATTAACTCCAGCTCCCAGTTTAACTCCAACTGTTTTGTACATATCTCTAAAGAGACTTCAGCATGAGCTGTAGGAGGCGTGTATAGTATCGTTAAGAAGTAGCCTATTCATATGAAAACTAACAGAGGAAACTTTTGTAACAATATTGAAATTGACACACCAATTTCAAAGCGATTGGTCGTCGAAAACAAAGAAAAACTCTCTCAACTTGTAAAAGTAAATATCTCCTCCGCAACTCTGCATGACTTCGCTTGTTTACATTTTCCAGTTGAGATAGTTTCTTACTGTTTTCAACGGATAATTTCTTTGAAATTGGTTTGTCAATTTCACTATTTCTACAAAATTTGCCTTTGTTATGCAAACTCACCTTGGTATCTTTCTTAGTCTCTTATTCATTAATCAAATTCAATCAGCTAGGTAATCCGTTGTCCTGCGATCGCTACATTTCAATTCATATAACTGGCATTGCAATGCATGATGGGAATTTTTTAATGAACAAATGACAAAGAGAGATACTTAAGTGAGCTTGCATATCGATAAGCCACTATTTGACGATACTACGCGCCACACTTGCCCCAAGTCTATTTCGTGCCAAATCACAAATTTTTATTTCGTACTCAATATATCGAGGGAATGCCATATCGA
>JAYJMH010063492.1:0-11943 GCA_036873815.1 Phacellophora camtschatica | reverse complement strand
TAACCATATTTAGTCAATTTATTTAGGTAATCAATTATTGTAATTAGGTAGTATAAAAAGTAAGTTTTAGGAAATAATGGCAGTCGAGACGAATAGAAGACGAATGAGACGAAGACGAAAACGCGACGCTGCCGAAGAACGATTTTTGTTAAATACAAAACAGTCTTAAGTTTAAGTTATTAATTTTTACTAACACTTTATGTATATGGCTGTTAAACATGGTTAAACCTTTGGCTTTGTATTAGCATGTATATGTATTAATTTTAGCTGTTGTGTATCTTCCTAGGCTAGATAATGTCTTGTTCAATTCCTACCCTGACCATCCCCCCCCCGGGCAGCCCGGGGGTCAACAAAAATTTCGTGCGCAAATGCCCGGGGGCCGGTGGAATTTTTTTGGCGAATGCCCGGGGGCCGGGAACTGAGAAAAGACACATTCCCAGTAACTTTATATAAAAAAAGCATTTGGTATTGTCAAATGCCCCGGGGGCCGGGAAAAAATTAACAGTCAAATGCCCGGGGCCGGGAATTTTTTATGTTCAAATACCCGGGGGTGTCCCGGGGGGATGGTCAGGGCAGGAATTGAACAAGACATAAGCTCTGCTTCCTTTAGGTCGTGACTAAAAACTTTGCTGTTGTGTATCTTCCCAAATGCCTTAAGAAACTGAACTAAAATCCACTCTCTTCGCAAAATCGCATTCTATGCTCAACAAGGCCAAATAATTTAGCCCTTTCTTGACCTTGGCCATGGTACTTCGCAAAAAGCTTTTAATCAATTTTAGTTTGCTGAAAAATCGTTCTGCCGGAGCTACTGTAACAGGCATTGTGCAAAAGGTCCTCAAAGGTACAGATGCATTTTCGAAAATTTCAACCAGTTTGAATATAGTTAGGAATAAAGCGTACGTATTTTCTATAATTGTTCGGGCCCCTGTCGGAGCCATAACAGGTTTTCGATAAAATACTTAATCCCTACAATTTTAACTACGGTCGCGGGGCCCCAGCTACCCCCCTCTCGGCGGTCCTGTGTAGACATTCCCCAAACCGGCAAAGTTAATTCCGTAATAATTCGATTAAGCCCCAGGGATTATTCAAAACTCGACCTTAGGAAGGGGGGCTTATTTGAGAGGGGGGCTTATTCAAAAGACAGCTTCCCCGAGAGTATTATCTAAAAAAATGCATGATTATTACCTAAAAAAGTTATCTTACATGAAACTCAACATAGAGGATGGTAAAGGGTTTTTTCGTGATCCGTGATTGGCCCACTCAGGATGTCAGTGAGCCCCTATATTGTATGTAGACTCGCTACAAAAGTCGTTAGTTCGCTCCTCCGCCTGATATTCCTCCGCTACACTAATTCGCTCCTCCGCAGCATAGAGGAAAAAAGTTTTTATGCGCGCGCAGGCATCCAAACTAGGCTGAAAAAGTGACGAACAATCAGCTGATTCTTTGGCTTTTTGTTTTGTTATGTAATTGTAAACAAGTCAAGATTTTTTTACCAAGATTTTTCTCACAGTCATTTGCTACATAATTGTAGAAGTTTGATCAATGAATTGAACTGTCAGGAAAATCAAGGCTTTTGATTTGGAATTTGATCTGGACACACAAAAAGGACAATACCAAAAATTATTTGTCAAGTTGCTTTGTTTTCTGGCAAAGATTTGGTATTGAAGGTCGGTTTGGACACAGGAAGAACAGACAAAACAGTTTAACTGACAAATAATATTTGATAGAAACTAAATTTAATTTGCAAATTTCTTTAGTTAAAGATATTTATTGGTTTCAAATGTGATAGACAAACGAAATTATAAACAATTTCGATTCATGTTTAAAATAATTATTTACTTACTCCTTTTAAAACATTCTCTTAATCAGAAATTCTGAAAATAAAGTAAAAGCCACAACAAAGCTTTTAGGTTTTATTTTCATGCAAAGTTGGTAAAAACATATTTCAGATAATTATTTAGGAAGCACACAAATTACATGCCCCAGGTTAAACAAAAGGACAGAGAATAATAAAATGTAGTGCAATTAAAATTAAAACACAGAAATATTATGTAAACAAATATGAATAATTTCAACTGATTGCTCATTAAGTTATTGGAATTAACATAGATTTGTAAGTAAATGCAGTTTCACAAAATTAAAGTCCATTAATTAATACACGACTTGTGTAGCACTGTGTCTCAAATAAGCACACGATCATCATATCTTCTTCTTTATGGTGGGCACAGGTACTGTATAACATAGAAAGCTCAATAAAGATATAACAATCCACAATTGTTTGTCAACTAATGATGAGGATACACTGCAAGCAAAAAGGTGACACCTACAAAAATAAAAAGGTGTGTATCAAACAAATAAAAAGTGAGTTGTTAACAGAAGTCACGCAACATTGCTGAGAAATAAAATTCCACATTAAAACCCATTTTGCTACTTGTCTTTATTCGTTAGGAAAATAGCATTTTCACCTTAAATAAATACAATGAAAAAGAAACATATTGATCATTGTTGTTGAAAGCACATAATTAAAATGAAATAATTGGAAGAAAAAAAAACACTATTTCTTAATGTAAAAACTAATCTTTAAATTAAAAATTATATACTCAACTTGAAATATGTTTTTGCTGGAAAAACTCTTAAATTTTATGTTAACAATTCCTTTTTTCATTTTATGAAACTCCGCCTACCACCTTCGCCAAAAAGGAGATGGCTGCCTGAGCAAATCAAAACAATGCCGACAAATACGTTTTTCCAACGGGCCTAAATAAAAAAATGCCAGCAGCAAAAAAACAGAATTTTTTCGATATAACGCAACGCTTTTGAAACATATGCAATACATCAATCGAACGCCGAGGTTCGGCTCTATCTGGCTATGGATTCGGTTTTCTGTGGCAGGCCTTTCATTTTGAGTGATTTATTCCACAAAAATGCTCTAAAAATTCACACAATGATGAAGATAAATTATTGCACAAGAAAAAAAAATCAAATTTCAGCACAATTTTTCAACATAACATAATAAACAAATCCAGCATTATATGCTTTTTCAAATTAATATTAAATTTTTCTTGCGTAATGGTAGAAATTCACACCTCTGCCAACAAAAAAAGTACCTTGTCTACAGAAGAAAATTAAGAACATTTTGCAATGCTTCCAATTTTATCCATTGATATAGACATGTTCGTTAGATAATGACCTTCATCGCTATGCGGCAGACCCTAGATTTTAAGCAATTAAAATTTTAGGTAAAAGTTGAAATTAAGAAACTCTCACCCGATGCAATTGTCCGATTTCCATTCACGAATTTAACCGTGAAGAAGCAGATATATTTCCACCAAACTTTGTTTCCACCTGCGCATATCGTTCTCAAAGCAAAAAATACCAAGCACTTTTCGAGCATTGCAGACGTAAAATACTTCATGGTCAGCGGTCTAAACATTTTTCCTCTATGCTGGCAATGCAAAGAGAAAACTGTGCTGTACAAAACAGATTTTAGTTGGAAACCACGAAAATGTATTGTTAAAACGATTTTTATTAAATTTCTTCTCCTGGAAAGTAGATCGTATTTTTCCAATCAAATCCAAAACAATTGCATTACAATTCTGGGTCCAAGGTTTGACAATCGAAATCTTGTTGGTAACTCCGCAAGCAAAGGCAAATTTTGTAACAATAGTGAAATTGACACGCCAATTTCTAAGCCATTAGCCATCGAAGATAAAGCGAATTCTTTCAAACGGAAAATCAAAACAAACTAAGCCACACTTTGATTTTCTGCTTGAGAGAATTCGCTTTGTTTTCGATGGCTAATCGCTTTGAAATTGGCGTGTCAATTTCACTATTGTTACAAAATCTGCCCTTGTTAACTTGGCAAGTTGTTGGCATCCAAAAGATGTTTGTCTTTGTTACATAAATTCTGCTGAAGAAAGCCAAAGTTATGTCAACAGTGGAAAGGAATTGTTGACGGTATCACATCGGTTTTTACATTGGAATCTAATTGGTTTCGTTTTGAGCTCGATGTCACGTTCGGTAAAACTAAAGACTAAAATTTCTTCGAATTTGTTGTTTTTTTTTTTAATTTTTAGGCCGAACTCATCATATCTCCATATACAACCAACATGACTAGGCTCACTGTAATTACAAGATGCAAAAGTACTATATTTAAATGTATGTACTATTATCTGCTTGCAGGAATTGAAATATCTTTTCAGTTAAGTTTCAGTTTAGATATATAATTCAAATTCTATTTCTACTATACGACAACAGAAAGATTTTCTATATGTTACAATTTGTTAATCATAAAACTCAACGAAGCTAATTAAATAAAATAAAATAGATTTAGAAATAGTAGAATTCTTGAGGAAGAGCTCTCAAAGTAGGTAAACTAATGAGAAGAGACCCGCCCCTCGGTTATGTAGGCCTGTTATATATTACAAAATCAATGCAATGCTATGTAAATGGAATATTCAATTGGTTAATACTTGAGTTCTGAATATCTTCCTAAAGCATTAAATTGAGTTTCGCAGATTAATTTTCAGTTTCTTTCTAAATAAAATTTTGAAGAAGAATTTCTAACTTCTTATTATTCCATACTTTTGCTCCCAAATATCGAATATATCTCAAACCATACTGAAAACTATTATTTTTAGTCCAATACAGATCACCACAAGTAGACTGCAAAGTTGAATAGTTATGAATGGATGAATTGAAAGCAAGAAATCACGAAAGCAGGAAGGAGTTAATTTTTTTGTCGATTCATAAACAAAAATTAATAATCTAATTATAAATATTAACGATGGTAATGAGCGGTTCAGATTAATGGCGCCAAAAAGACTAAGTGAACAAATATGCGCGATGGAAGTATTTAAATGTTACAAACATAATATTCTTATTAATTAAATGTAAGTTTCAAAATTTCAGAAAGTCTAACTAATTTGAAATCTTAAAAGATTGGAAGGTAATGGGAAAGATTCAAGATTAAGTTAAGATTGAAAGTAAATGGTGTGAGATGCTCTTACAGCTTTTTTGCAATTTAAATATATATATTTGAATACATACGAATTGAATGTTTGTCTCCAAACGGTAATGCCATATTGTAAAAAAGGACATAAAAAAGCATTAAAAATACATATGATGGAAGGAGATTTCTAATTTTGAAAATGATGCCACAAGTTCTTGCTAAGTTCACCAAGATATACCTCCAACTAACTGAGATTTTCATCTAAGACGAGCCTTAAACATTTAACATATTTTTACTCTGGAAATGTGTCTCTTACTTAATTTAATTATTATATCAGGAGGAATTGAAATTGGAAAGGAGTGGAAAACTGTACAGTGAGTTTTAGTTATATTCAATGAGAGCATATTTGCATCAAGCCGTCTTTTACATATTTAAGTCTAGTGTTAACTTTTTTAACAAATTTTTCAAGCATTTCAGACTCATAGTAAATATTGGTGTCATCTGCAAAGAGGTAGAATTTAAGTTTAATCGAAACATTAGGTTAATCATTGATAAAGACTAGAAATATCAAAGGTCCAAGGACTGATTCTTGAGGCCCAACACATTTGATTTTCAGCGCATCAGAATTTTTCCTATTAATTGAGATATATTGACATCTATTTGAGAAAAAGAATTCAAATCATTTAAGTATGTTTCCCTCTTACCATGGATACCAGACTTTTCAGTAAAAAAAAGCTTTAAGAAATTTTTTTCACTGAAAAGTCTGGTATCCAGGGTAGTTTCCTCTAACACCATAGTGTTTAAGTTTAGAAAGCAAAATGTTATGATTTACTGTATCATACGTTTTTTGAAGATCAATAAATACACCAGAGCAGCAAGGGAAGATTTTATATTAGCCAATCAAATGATTTGTTTACACATGAAGTAATTTCGCAAAAAGAGCCAATCAAAGCGCACTATTTCATGCTTTCATGTTCTGCTCATGGCGGAGGGAGGGTTGAGCATTGAAAAAACAACACTCTTGTTTTTCTTTGTGATGAAAACACACTTTCGCTGAAACTCAAGATTTTTCGCACATGGATAGACCGATAAATTTACATACGTGTTGTCTGGCACTAGGCGCTGCATCTTCTGGTCTTTTTGTGGTTATTTGCATTTTACTTGCACGTTTTTCACTTTCTCTACTACTACCTCATGCAAAACGATTGGTACTTCTCGAAAATAAATAATGCTGTAAATTAAATCATTTCCCTGAAAATTTGCTCTCAAGAATATTTTACACATAGTGAGTAAAAGCTTTACACAAGCTCAGGAAAAATTGGGTCCACCAAAATTGTTAACAAACCCAATGAACAAAATTTACATAACAAAATGGCGATCGAGCAAGGGCTTCGCCACTTTTGTAATTGCATTGGAATAAAAGTAAAATGTTAATTTAATTTATTCATGAATGAAATTGTGTTTTTGAAACAGCACAGGTTTCAATTTACAACAAAACGTTTATAGGGTGAGTGACTGTATTTAACGTGCTAGCCTGCGAAAGTCTCGAGATGATTTGTTTCCAGCAAGGAACATTGATTTAAATAGATAGATATAAATTGACATCATAAATATTAAAAAGTGTAAATTTAAACAGAAAAATTAGATTATTTATATATAGATATATATATACCTTTTATTTGACACAATACAATTACATACATGGTTGAAAACTAAATTTAACTAAAATGCGAATGCAGCTAATTAAGAATAAAAAACATTGCGAAAAAAATGCATTATTAAAAAATTATTTATGGTTAGTTATGGGCAATTTCGTTTGGTATAAATTGTGTGAAGGTAATTTGAAAATATTGATGGAAAGTAGTTTTAAAATTTGAGAAGAGGAATATGATTTTTGCTCATTTGAAGTTATGTCTTGGAATTTTGGGTAAAACTGTGTAAACATTGTCAAGAAAAAAATTTCTATCCGCTTTATATGTTTCACAAGATTGTATGAGGTTGGCTTCATCATCTAGGGTGTTTGGGCAATCTCTGCAGAAACATTTATTTCTTTCAATTGGAGGTCTTTGGTGTCTTCCTTTTTCTATAGCAAGGCAGTGGTTGCTTACTCTTAGTTTAGTCATTGTTTGCCTATGTTTTCTATTTGCTATTTGTATAAAATATTTTTCGAAAATAATGCATGTTTTAGGATTTCTCTATGGTAATGCATTTGGGCTGCGTTGTAATAGGTCATTCTAGTCTTTTACGTATTTTTCTTTGAGATATTTCTTTACTGTATATTTTGTGAGCGAAGTTGATGGATTGCCATTCGTCATGTTTGTATCTATACTGTTGAGTGATTGTTGTTTGATATTAAAGTTATTCGAACTGTCACTGTGTTTTTGTTTTGGAATGCTTGGTAGATTAGGTTATTTTGTTTGCATTCAGATGTGATATGTTTCAGAAAATTGCAGATTAATCAGGGGCGTCCCAAAGTGGGGGTATGGGGGGCGTTGTACTGTACTCCCAATACTTTATCTGTCGGCACAAACAAACTTTTTGTCGGAAAATTAAGATACATCCTAAACAAGGTAGGCAAATTTTCTATCGGAAATTTTTGTATGAATGACGTCATTTGACAACTGATTTCTTAAACTTGTTAGCAAAAAATACATAATTGCTTTCGTGAAAAAATCAGACATCCAGACTTTCTTGTTAGACATCCAGATTTCCTTTCTGTCCGATGCCCATAGCAACTGTTATGCTATGATTAAGCCCTTAGTAGCGGACTGTTTAGGTTTTGAAGCAAAATAATGGCCCACAGCTAAAAGTTTCGAAGCATTGGCCAGTTTTTCCCGCCAAAAGGCCTGTTGTGGCGCTGAAGGAGGGTGAGGAAGGTATATTAAAAAGGTTTAATCTGTTGGAGCATAATTTTGCTAAATTCCAATATTTTTACAAAAATCTCAATGACAGCTATTCTAGCGATCTTGTAATTAAAAATTTCCTCATCAACTCTTTTGATATTAATCAAAATGTTAAAATATGCCATGACAGCCAATGTAGCGCTCTACATTTCAAATCTGTTTTTAAGGGAATCGTTGTTTCCATTATGTGTTAGAAATTAATTTTCTTGAAAAACTCAACATTTTCTGTCATTAGAATCCAAAAACAGGCTCAACAGCCATTCCAGCAATCTTAAATTTTAAAATTTTGTAAATCGACATCAATGTAGAACATATATTGGAGTGATTTTAAGCCAATCTAAAGGGCGCTGTCACACAATATTCTTCTAGGGGAGTACTCCCAAATTCCCCAATTATTTGACTAGCTCCACTTGTCTAGTCCCGTAATCCCCCTGATGCCAACAAGCGTTGGATTAGAGCAGCGTTAAAGATTTGGTCACGTGGTGTTGCGATTCCTTTTCAATAGCCATGCCCTTTTTGTTGACAAATTTGAAAATTGTACTCCCAAAAAAATTTTGCAGTTTCGCCCCCGTGCTGATTCTTGATTCGACAGCAATTCTGAGTTGGATCGACGTATTTCTCGCCCGTACTGGTTTGGTAATTGTTTACCTGTATACTCCAAGTATGTGTATATGAGAAATTGTGTATGTGTTTTCTCTATTTCACATTTAGGGGCAGTGCAAAATTTTTTTTCAATGGGGCCAGTGGATAATGCAACGGGGCAGGCACTTTTTGTGCTGTTCAGAGAGAGGGCAACTTCATTTTTTGGCCCCAGAATCGACGGAGCTTGGACTTTTCCCCGCCTTTTTGGTCGAGTTAACAGAGAATTCGGAATTGAAGTACATGAAATTTCCTCAAATTTCCTTAAAAATGATTGATCTAGTCTTAAGGATAAATGATATTCATATCAATGGTATAAAATTTATAAATTTTTAGAATAATGATAAATCTAGTCAGTCGTTTTGTGTGATATTTCCTAAACATGTTTGAAAAATGAACAAAAAACATGAAATATAATTATTTAACATGTATTCCATTTTCCATATTATATATTCCATATTCCATTTCCCATTGCCAATTCTATATTCAAGTTTATTTTAAAGTTTTTAATATTTATTCCAAAATTCTCAAATTTGTGCAAGAAACATTACAACACTTCTAAATGCATAACATTAATATCTAAATACAAACAAATATACTTAATTATTAAGTATAAATTAATCTTCACTATACACATATTAGGAGCTCAAATTTTAGGGGAGTGGAAAAGAATAAAATTAATTTTGTCAATGCTCAGGTATAGCATATTAAAGTCTCGCCGTTTCTGGACTTTTGGTAGTTATTATTCACGCTTTTCAAAAGCACGCCAATGCTTTTTCATTCCATTTCCCATATTGAATTTTCCATATTCTATTTCCAACATTCTATTTCCTATTCCATATTCCATTTTCCATTCTCTATTCCATAATCCTAATAATTTCAAATAAGGAATAACTTTATTGTCTTTTAACCTTTGTCTGCAAGGTATTTATCATGAAGTGTATTGTCTTGTGATTTTTTTTACAATCCCTTGTCAACATGAATTGAATTAATGTGCTTATCACGTGACGTTGAACAGTGTATGCATCAATGAACACCACTCCCACCAAAATATAAACTTTGGTTTTTTAGTGCCAGAAAGGTCGGCCTCAAATCTGAAATCGACATTGTAAGTGCTGTGCTTTGCTAGCCTGTCATTGCCAGGAAAGGTTTGTTTTTATTTCATTCTTTCTGTTTACTCATTTGGATTTTGATAGTAGCACTTCTTGAATAGTGGTGTTGTTTACAGATCTTGCCAATTATGCCATTTGGAGATTGTAATTTTTAGTACTTTTCCCGTCCTATTGTTTTAATGTGAACTTCCTTCCAGTCTTTCGTTCAAGAACGAAAGATCACAAACTGGAGGGAATGAAAAGGAAATAAATTGTTCCAAAAACCTGTTGAGAAGTTTCTGTGAAATGTTTATCATTATTTCCATGCTTACTTCATCGTTTCCATATGAGAGGAGAAATCAAACTAAAACGAAACTGTTTCCAAAAATAAAAGGAAGGTAGCTTTCTTGGTTGTTTTTTTTTTTAAATTTCCGACATTGCTGTTTTGCGCGTTCAGGATTGTCTGCAAATCGAAAATCCAAATTTTTTTTCAAAACGATATCAAGCAAGACAACATGTTTACGTGTTTACGGTTGCATTGCATCACACAAAATTATGCTTTTCTTGACGGAGGAAGTGAAGTGCGTCAACAGGTGAAGGGAGTTGTATTCTATCATTGTTGTAAAGTTTAGAAATTTTTGAGTTTGATCAGCCACCTGAAAATGAAAACGGAAAATATCGAGGGGGGGGGGAGATGGATTATCTTCTTGGGTCTCAAATATGAGTAAAATTCAAATGATAATTAAAGCATGTTTTACAGACAAAATTGAAACCAAGCAATACTAATAAAATCAGAATACGTTTGAGGTATTTTAAAGACCAGAATAATCTGAAAAATATGAAATTTCTAAGATCATGTTTATGCTTTGAAAAAATGTTAAATATTTTTCAAGCCGTACTGTCAACAACATCATTGTGTCTGTATATACAAATTATCTTTTTTCTCTTGTTATATATTTTTGGGGGTATGCAAGATGTAAAAAGTTTTTTTTTTGTCCATTTTTACACAAGAAAGTTTCGTTTGGTATTCTGTACCCCCCAGCCTGAGCACCCTGTCCTAATTTACCAGAGTACCCCTCCCACTTCTGGGTAACAAGTTTGTTTTAATATGAAACTGACCGTTTGTTTGTAAATTAAGAAACTACCTTCTGCTTCTGCCTGGAGCCTCTCGAGCATGTCTCACTATCTCATCTTCTGGCCATTATACCAACCAAATATAATGAATATATATAGATGTTATATTTAGATGTTATATATATATTCTGCTTCATATAGATGTTATATATATATATATGTTTCATTCATGAAAACGTTCATAGAAGCAACAAGGACTCTGCGGATAAAAGAATAAACTGAAATTCTACCTTTTGCAGATGACACCAACATTTACGAGGAGTCTGAAACACTTAGATAAGCTCGTTAAAGAAGGTATTCCTGAACTTAAATATGTAAAACGATGGTGTGATGCAAACAAACTTTCATTCTTCTGCAGTTTTGATCCTTCCAGACATCTTTAGAATAAAACCGTTAAATTTTTAGGACTCCTCTTGGATAAACATCTTTGTTGGAAGTAGCATCTTTAGCGAACTTTAAAAAACTGGCAAGAGCTTTCAGCGTATTTTAAAAAATTAGAAATTTCATTCAATCCGATTTTATTATTAATTACAATTATTAATTAATTGTTAATGTATATAAATATATAAACCGGGTGTACCAACAAAGTGGCTACGGATTTGATTGAGTCTAACGATGAAAATATTACCTAGAATGCTACTCAATGCTTTTGATGCTACTCATTGATTGTTTAATCAAAAATGCCTTGTTTGATATTTTTGGTGCCTTGTAACTTGAGATATTAATTTTTGAAGTTGAAATTGTGCGTCACCCTCGAATCAGAGCTTGGGCTAAAATATAAGTATTAATAAAAACTGGGTACAAATTAATTGATAACTGATTAAAGTTTGGTGGGTCACAAATCTTTATAGTGCTTATGCAACCAAATTTTTGACCTAAATGTTTTAATTGAATCTAATAGTTTCAAATGTGCTGAGTTTGAATAAAAAACAGAATTCAAAAATTCTAAACCAAAAGTTTTGTACAGCCCCTCAAAGTTGCCAATTTTGGCATTTTCACGAGAAAAATTTGACAGGGTTGTGACGTAGATCATATGACTCGTCCAAGTGGAAGTCATCATGAGACGTCTTGAGCAGATACCCGTTGACGCCCCGATCTCAAATTGTACACATTCACAACAACAACATGGTGAAATAATGTAAAACGAAGCTGGCCGAAGCTCGGCTTTCTTGCGCATTTCGCAGAAAATGGCGGTTGCGGCCAAAGGCATCGGTTTCCCTTTCTG